>JABXWE010014895.1:0-42443 GCA_014611495.1 Limonius californicus | reverse complement strand
CCCAGCATCCTCTCGTGGCTGACGAGCTCAACGTCCCCGTCGTGTCAGCTGGATGCCTTAGCCGAGATTAGCAAAATTTTCGTTAAATACGCTCGGCTTTGGTAACTAAGAGCACTATAGACTAACCTGTGAAAGCAACCAGTTTGAAATGTTTAGGTGCGACAGGTGTGGAAAGTTCTTCAGCAGATCCGATAGTTTGTTCCGTCATCGAAGAGACAGTTGTCACCGACACTTGGTCAGCCCTGTTAGAAGTGGTAATATAATATGCATGGAAGTTGGTGAGGTATGTAATATGAGTATTTATAGCACATTTAAATTGCCCTCAAAGAAGTGGGGACCAACAATAAAGTTGTCAGCGATTCCACACCACATATTTATAGTAAACGTTCTTTGAAAATATGTTTGCCAAATCCAATGTAGGTTATCTGGTGAATAGAAATGGCAGTTGTGTCTATTTACACACCCATTGTTACTAAACGTCTGTTAGTCAGAAAATAGAATATTTCTTAAAAATTGTAGTAATTTAGTTGACATGGGTAATCATCTTCCTTAAGATATTCCACTAATGTAACGTGGCAAGGATGCAACAAGTTTGCTTTTATAATGTTAAATACTGAAATTTGGCTAAAGCCTACAGTTCTTGCAACTGCTCGTTGGCTTATATGGGAATTATCAGTATTTTGTTCGATGACTGCCGCTTCAGATTCTACAGTTGTGACATGTCGTTGTCTCAGCTTTGATTTGAAAAGCTGTTCATATTGGCGCAAATTTATTTCCGGTCGCCAAGAGGCATTATGTGAAGGGGTAAAGTCCGCCGCCCCACTGCATTCTCCCAAAATCAAATCATATCCGTTTTCTCGTTATTAAAATACACTGAAACTGATTGTTTATTACCAAAAGGATATATACTAATGCACAAATTTGTACAGAAGTTTGTTAAGTTTTGACAGCATTTAACATTTGCCTGTCCAAAGAAGTAAAAAAAAAAAATTTTTATAATTAAAAATAATAACTATGCATTTCACGCACATGTTAGAGGTGTAGCCTACCTACTTGTTACAGTATTAAATGATCACACTGTATATAAATATAATAAACCACTGTTGTGGCCACTAACCACTGACAAAGCAAAAACAACCTTGATGATGGCAAGAACAGCCTTGGGAAAAATAAATGGGGATTAAAACTAAAAATGGTCCATTGGCTTTACACAACAGTGATACGACCGACAATAACCTATGGTTCACTAGTATGGCGGTCTAAGGTAAATCAAAGACAAACAATAAATCAGCTTCTTAATGTTCAAAGACTATCTTGTCTCTGTATAACTGGAGCATTCAGGAGAACTCCGACAGCAGCACTAGAAGGTCTCCTGCAACTTCCTCCTCTAGATATAATAATCAAGGGCGAGGCACGCATGGGAGAGTATCGCATAAACTGCACGGGTAATTCTAGAAGCATCCAACACACATGGGGACATTCCAAAATAATAAATGTAGTATCTGGCCCAAAATTAAAGATGGGAATGGACTACATGTTAACAAAATACTCTTTTCACAAACCCTTCGAAGTACGAATAATTCGTGAAGAATGTGATCAAGGGGAACCACCTGACTTGGATAAAAATTTAGTATGGTATATAGACGGTTCACGCACGAACAACGGAACCGGAGCTGGTGCATACGGCACGAAACTAAGATATAGTACCTCCATATCTCGGGGTCAAACTGCCACAGTATTGCAAGCTGAAACCTATGCAATTGTAGCAGCAATATATGAGAACATAAGAAGGGGCTGTACCAACAAAACCATCCTTATTATATCTGCCAGTCAGGCAGCTTTGATAGCACTGGATTCAAACCAGATTAAGTCAAAACTTGTCTGGAACTGCCTTCATAGTCTCCTAACCACTGGCAAACTCTAACAAGGTAAAACTTGTGTGGGTGTCAAGTCACAGAGGCGTCGTCGTCGTCTCCTTCACGGTGTAGGTCCTTGACCTGTTCTGGTTTGCCACCAGTTCCTAGGACGTCCCACGTTTCTTCTGCCAATCGGTTTGTAATTGTATGCTGCTCTTGGTATCCTGGTCTCATTCATCCTGTTCAAATGTGATGTCCATTTATGTCTGTATTCCAGAATTCTGTCGTCTAAAGGTTTGACGTTTAAGCTTTCTCTGATCTCTTGGTTTCTTATTCGATCAGCTCGTGTTATTCCTTTCATTCTTCTGAGGAATTTCATTTCTGCTACTCTTATGCTATTTTGTTTTTCTTTTGTCAATATCCAAGCTTCACTGCCGTACTGTGAAACAGTTATCGCCATAGTTTTATAATGAAGCGAATTTTACTTTCAGGTCTAGTTTTGTTCTTCAATGCATTTGCGATGGTACCCCATATTGCTTGGAATTTATTGATTTTGTTTTTGCAGTCGTTTTCATACTCATATGTGACGTCGTACCCTAAATAGTTGAAGTGTGAGACTTGGTCTAATATTTTTTCTTGTAATACTATATTTCTTCTGACGGTATCTTTGCTGTGGAATACCATCACTTTTGTTTTTTCGTGTTTAGACTGTGTATTTGTCGTTGTAAGTAATATTCTGATCCAGCAAGGAGAACCTGGTCATCGGCAAATAGTAAGGTATTAAGATAGTGTCACAGAGGCATAGAAGGAAATGAAAACGCAGATAAACTAGCAAAACCAGGATCTGAAACACCATTCAAAGGTCCTGAACCTGTTGTCGGTCTAACTATGCGGATAGTGTAACGAAGCGTTACTATTTTTTATGTTTATTTTGACTTTGAGGATTCCGTTTCAGTTGTTTACATTATGTCGTTTAGTTTAGAAGCTTGTTTGATTGATTTTAGTAATTTTATTGTATACCGACCGATGTATTTTCCGAATGCACCCCGTATTATTTGCATATTCACCGATACATGTAAATGTAATTACTAACCGTTGATTTAATGTTTCATACCGCTCAAAGTAATTTGTTTATTATGCACCGTATCACCACATGTTGCATTCCTGTGTTAAATTGTTATCCTTATCAGAGGCTGCTTTAGTTAGATATCATTTATGGCGCATAATTTCAAGCACCGTTAATATTTATTTGCTTTAATTTTGTGAGTGTTACCGATTTATATAAATGCATTTATGTACCGTTGAATTTATATTTAGAACCGAATAAGGTAATCTATTTATTATGTTCCGTGTAGCAACATTTAGAATGTCTAGTTTATTTTGTTATTATCTGAGACCGTTTTATTTTAATACCGTTATTAGGGAAATATTTAATTATCCGTTAGGTTTATATTTGAACATTTAGCGTTTATTTATATATCCGTAAATTGTAAATTTGATTTATTTGAATTGCATTTACGCGTGGAGATCTGATAACCGCATCTCCGGCGTAAAGTTGGTGGGGTAGCTGCGTGCATCCTACTCCTAGCTAATATGCGTGAATTTAACCAAATTTAGTAAACACCGTTAGCCGGCGGGTATAAATACAGCCCCTCGAGCATTAAACAGTCAGTTTTCCGATCCTGCTTTCTGAAGACTAATCTAGCACCAGCGACCGAAGCCAAGGTACGACCTACACAGGCCAACAATACAGAGGTGAGGAATTGTTTTATCTTGGCACTATTGTTTTACCGTTCATATTTTAATTCTCCGTACTCTTTCTACCCTTGTACCCCTCTCTCTCTCTAACTTACCCGAAACCCCGGAAGCAACTTCGCTGCGTGTGTCCTGAGTTGTTGTCTTCCATCCTTGTCTCCCCTTGCGGCTGCGTGTGTCCTGACGCAGGTAACCCCTCCTTCAGAAGCATCGTCGCTGCGTGTGTCCTGAGGCGGTGTTTTCTGTTCCTTCTCTCCCCTTGCGGCTGCGTGTGCCCTGACGCAAGAAACCCTCCTTCAGAAGTACCGTCGCTGCGTGTGTCCTGAGGCGATATCTTACATCCATGCAATATCCCTTTATCCAGAGAAAGAGCACCGTGATTCTTGTCCGTTCACTACCGGGGTTTGTACCCGAATTGTGCCAAGAGATACGATCTCCTTTATCTCTCGCTGTCATAGTGAAACCGTACCTGATACCGTACTGACTCCCGCAGAGGTACTGTATTGCTACCGTATTTGCTACCGTATTGCTATCATATCTGCTACCGTTTGCTACCGTATTTGCTACCGTATTGCTATCATGTCTGCTACCGTTTGCTACCGTATTTGCTACCGTATTTGCTACCGTATTGCTACCGTATTTGCTACTGTATTTGCTACCGTATTGCTACCGTATTTGCTACTGTATTGCTACCGTATTTGCTACCGTATTTTGCTACCGTTTTGCTTCCGTTTTGCTACTGTATTTGCTACTGTCCAATTGTTAATGTTATTGCATTATACCTGTTTATGTGAAACCCTGTATTGTTTAATTCATCCAATACATATATTAAACCATTCCTGATTTAATTATTTCACGACGTAGTAAAATAGAGTCTCTAGGCCGATCTCGAGAGTGCAGGTAAATAAAACAGACCCCTTGATACCGACGTCTTCAACTGCAGTTACCCAGGTCTTCGTTATCCATCCCAGGACTACGAAGCTGTTCCGGAAGAGTAAACTTCGTAACAAATCTGGCGCCCGAGGCAATCTCCGCAATTGCACGTAATAAGCAGACGTGCAATTGACTCCGTTAAGCCGAGTAAAAGTAAAGAGCGTCGCAGTGATTATCGAAATGTGGTGGAAAATAAGGGAACTGTCTACAAAGAAATGTCTGCGTTCCGTTCACACAACCACGTATTGTATACTGAATTGAAAAGTAAAATAGCCTTGGCTGATGATAAGAGGTACATAGTTCCTGACGGCGATGGAGAGACTAGAATGGGGGCACTATCGGATATTGGATAGTTTATAAATGAAGCAGTTATAAGTGCTATGGGGTTATTAGACTAATAAATCTAACATTATATATCCATTGTAAATAATGTATTAGTTAGTAAGGTGAGTATTTTAGATGTAAAATATAAATAATGTGTAGGTGTTGTGTCAACAGTTAATTAAATAGTTATAAGTGAGAGGTTGCTAATAAATCTAACATGTTAATTATTGTAAGCAGCATATTTGACGTTATATTCATTGTAAATACTCTACAGACTGTTATGAATATTATTTTAAATGTAGGTATGTAGTATACGCGAGTGGGATTTGTTTTGATAATTATTCTTTGTAAATACTGTAGTAATAGTTATTATGATTGTTATGTATTATAATTATTATGGTACAACTGTACTTACCCTTGTAAGTACCCGGTCCATGACCAGGCAGGCCCGGGAAGGAGCTAAGATCTGAGTTAAGCACGTTGGTTGTAAGTGTTAGTTAATAAAGTGTCTTAAGTAACTATGTTCTTTTATTATCTACATTGACTACTTGGCAACTTCACAGTGGCGACGAGGAGAAAAACGTACATCGGAGACGTAAGAGTGATAAATTCGGCAGTGCATTGTTACGTTACCTTGTGTTTAAAATAATGGCGTTAATCGGGTCCATGGTAGAGTTCAATCCATCCGTGGAGGACTGGATAATCTACCAGGAACGTTTGGAGCAATATTTTAATGCAAACCAAATCGAGGAGGGTAACAATAAACGGAAAACGGCAACTCTAATTAGTTTAATCGGGACCGAAACGTATAGACTCTTACGAGATTTGTGTTACCCAGCCTTACCTAAGGATAAAACATTCGAAGAGTTATGTAAGTTACTGGGGACACATTTTAGTCCGAAGGTGTCAGTTTATCGCGAGAGAATTAAGTTTTATTCGGCTGTTCAGGACAAGAGTGAAAGCGTTGGTGACTGGCATGCGCGATTAAAAAAATTAGCAGTGAACTGTAGTTTTGGCGATAGACTGGACAAACTATTGCGGGATAAGTTTGTCACTGGAATGTATAGTGGCCATATTTTGGATAAAATATGTGAGGATAAATTTTGTGAAGCGAAGACCTTGAGGGAATTGGTGGAGTCCGCCTTAAGTACGGAAGCCAGTATGCAAGCCAGGGGTGCGGGTGTAGCGGAAGTTCGGGAGCTACATTGGACCGACAACGGAAAATTTCCACGAAAAGCGGTAGGGCAGATTCCCAAACAAAGAAGAGGAGCAGGTAGTTTCGCTGGCAGCTCAAGGGGTGCGGTGGAGCAACGGGATGGTAAGAAGACAAACACCTACAATTGCAGATGTTGTGGCAAAACTCACCAAACAGGACAGAATTGTAAATTTAGTAACAGTAAATGTTTTCTTTGTAATTCGGTGGGCCATTTAGCAAGTGTTTGTAATAAAAAAGGCCAAGCGGTACAAAAACACAATTATGTTAACGCCGAAATTGTAAGTAGCGAAGAAGAGCTTGCAATATACAATTTCGAAATAGATCTAAATAAAAAGTTAGAGCCTATTGTAGTTAAGTTAAAAATTGAAAATAAATTAGTTAGTATGGAAGTAGACAGTGGCGCTGCCATTTCCGTAATATCAAAGGAATTGTATACACATAAATTTAAGCATTGCAAATTGCAACCTAGTAACGTTATATTAAAGGAATTTACAGGTACTAAAAGTACAACATTAGGATATTTTGTTGGTAAAGTAGAATTTGGAAATGACGTTAAAGAAATAAGCATTTATGTAGTAGAGAAGGGCAGCACAGCTTTATTAGGTAGGAACTGGTTAAGAGCTTTTGGTTTAGGACTAGCGAAGTTGAATCAATCGATAGCAATTAATCAGGTACAAATGGAAAGCGTGGAAGATTTAGTTAAGTCTTATGCAGAAATTTTTAACGGCCTGTTAGGAGCTTTTAAATATGAAAGGGTTAAATTAGAACTGAAATCTAACACAACTCCGATTTTTTGTAAACCGCGACCGATTCCCATTGCATATAAAGAGCTAGTTGAATCGGAGCTACAACGTTTACAAAACGAAGGGGTCATTACGCCTATCGAAACAAGCGAATGGGGTACGCCACTGGTGCCAGTACTGAAATCAGACGGAACAGTACGAGTTTGCGCTGATTATAAAACCACTATAAACCAATTTTTAGTAGAAGTTAAATATCCGCTTCCGAGAATTGAAGAAATATTTGCGTCTTTACAAGGGGGCGAAGAATTTAGTAAAATCGATTTAAGTCAAGCCTACAATCAATTTCTACTAGATGAAGATTCATCAAAATTAGTTGCGTGGAGCACACACAAGGGGTTGTTTAAAATAAACAGATTGCCATACGGAATACCACCAGCAGCGGCAATTTTTCAAAAAAATGTAGAAAAATTACTACAAGGAATACCGGGAGTAGGTAACTTTCTTGACGATTTTATCGTAACGGGTAAAGATCGAAAAGAACATACCGAAAATTTAAAAAGAGTATTTAAGAAATTACTTGACGCAGGTTTAAAAGTAAAATTGGAGAAATGTGCTTTCTTCCAGAAGGAGGTATGTTATTTAGGGCATATCATTAGCAAAGAGGGCATTCGAAAAACAAAAGAGAAGGTTAAGGCAATTTTAGAGGCGCCTCAACCGCGAACAGTAACTCAAATCAAATCATTTGCGGGTATGGTTAACTATTATTCAAAATTTGTTCCAAAATTATCACAGCTGATGCAACCTATTTATAAATTACTACAGAATAACGTAGAGTTTGAATGGAGTGAAGCTTGTCAGGAGGCTTTTGGAAAGATTAAAAACATAATAGCGTCGGACATGATATTAGTTCATTTTAATCCCGAATTGCCAATAATTGTCACCTGTGATGCTTCACAGGAAGGCGTCGCGGCTGCTTTAACACATAAGTTTCCAGACGGGGATGAACGACCAATAGGGTTCGTTTCGAGAACGTTGACCGCCGCCGAGAAAAATTATTCCATGGTGGATAAAGAAGCTTTAGCAATTTATTTTGGCGTGAAGAAATTTTACCAATATTTGTTAGGACAACAATTCATTTTGAGAACGGATCATAAACCGTTAGTGGCTATTTTTGGAGAAAACAGGGGAATCCCAATAATGGCAGCAAGTAGATTGCAGCGTTGGGCCATATTTTTATCTGGGTTTAATTACAAAATTGAGCACATAAAAGGCAAAGACAATGAGATAGCCGATTATTTATCGCGGTCACCCTTAAGCATACAGGAAGATGCAACGCCCAAGGTAAATAAGGGGACCTACCTAAATTTTATAGAAACTTTAGACACGCCGGTAAATGCTCATAAAATTAAAGAAAATTCCCGACAGGATCCAACACTAGTAAAAGTTTTAGAATTGGTAAATAGCGGATGGCCAGATAAAAATGATCAAGAAGACTTGAAACCCTTCTTTGTAAGAAGAAGCGACTTATCCGTAGAGGATGGATGTTTAATGTGGGGATACAGAATAGTGATCCCACACAACTTAAGGAATTTAATGCTTCAAGAACTACATGCATCTCACCAAGGCGTTGTCAAGATGAAATCGTTAGCAAGATCATATATGTGGTGGCCTGGTTTAGATGGAGAGATAGAGAATATCAGCAAAACATGTATGGCATGTTTAAGAACGCGAAACGATCCACCACGAATCGTAGGTGCGCAATGGCCGAATACTACGGGACCATGGCAGAGAATACATGTAGACTTTTTAGGACCATTGAACACACATTACTATTTGATTATTATTGATTCTTTTAGTAAATGGGTAGAAGTTTTTAAAATGAAAACCATAACATCCTCGGAAACAGTGGTACGACAACGGGAAACCTTTGCAAGATTTGGTTTGCCTAAGTTAATGGTGAGCGATAACGGGTCTCAGTTAACATCGCGGGAGATGAAGATTTTCTTGCAGAAGAACGGAATCGAGCACGTCACATCACCTACTTTCTTTCCAGCATCCAACGGAGCAGCGGAAAATGCTGTAAAAAATTTCAAAAGGGCTATGCAAGCGGCATTGAACGATGGAAATAACAGAAAAACGTGCATGGATACATTAGTAAGTAGATTTCTATTGACGTATAGGAATACGCCGCATTGCACTACAAATGAAACACCAACAAAAAGGATGTTTGGGCGCCCTCTGCGAACACGACTTGATTTGATCAAACCCAAAGACAACATTGCGAAAATGTTTGATGAATGGGGGAGCAGAGGAGGAGGTTTAGAAGTAGATGACACCGTTATGGTTAGAGATTATCGTTTGGCTAATAAAAAAGACTGGGCACCAGCGACAATTAAGAAAAAACTAGGACGGTGGGTGTACTTGTGTCAGCTCGAAGGAAGCAACCAAGTCTGGAAAAGGCACGTGAGGCAAATAATTAAATATTCCAAAAACCAAACGGGAATCGGTAGCGGTAAACCGGGGCTAGGCAGTAGTAGTATTGTAAGCAAAACAGACAGGTTAAGTAGGGAACATTTAATTGTCAATAACACAGAGCAATCAGCAGTTAACGGAAATCCCGTTAATAGTGAACAATCGGTGCAGATAGCTAGGAAGAGCGGAAGAAATAAAAAAATGCCGGAAAGATTTGGAAATATGATTAGCTTTTAGATTACATGGAAGTTAATTAAGTTTGATTAGTATTTAAGTGGTAGTCCTAAAATTGTGGTGGAGGTGTGTTATGTATTATTATTATTATGGTACAACTGTACTTACCCTTGTAAGTACCCGGTCCATGACCAGGCAGGCCCGGGAAGGCCAGTCGGGCTAAGATCTGAGTTAAGCACGTTGGTTGTAAGTGTTAGTTAATAAAGTGTCTTAAGTAATTATGTTCTTTTATTATCTACATTGACTACTTGGCAACTTCACACTTTGCATCTGCATCCTTACCGATTTGTTTCCGTTCAGGAGCTTTTAGAACAGGATTATTCAAAACGAGTTCAGTTTCATCTTTGGTTTTTGGATAATCTCAATGATGAGCAGTTAAATTTAACCTTTTTTACCGACGAAGCCTGGTTTTACCTTAATGGGTATGCTAATTCACAGAATATACGGATTTGGAGTAGCGAATATCCACACGTTACAATTAAAGCTCCCCTTCATCCAAATGAGTCGTCCTAGGTTAATTGGGCCAATATTTTTCGAAGACACGCTAACTGCAGCAAGGTACAGGAACGAATTATTACAACCTTTCTTAAATGAACTTCACGATGATGAGCTACGGGATGGATTTCTGCAACAGGATGACGCAACAGCTCATGCAGCTGCAGATACAATTAATTTTTTACGCGAATATTTTGATGAACGAATCATTAGTAGGAACACTGCAACACCCTGCCCCCCTCGCTCTTGTGATATTACTGTTTTGGACTTTTTTCTATGACCCTATTTGAAAAACACCATTATTAAACCTCCAGTTAATGATTTAAACGAACTGAAACTTAGAATTAAAGAAAACTGTCAAGAAATTAACAACTCACCTCAATTATTACAACATGTTTTTGAAGGTATGAGAAGACGAGTTCAGAAATGTTTGGACGAAGAAGGCAGACATTTTCAACATTTGTTGTGATCATTACATTAGTTCAGGTTTATTCATTTCTTTTACTGTTGCTCAATAAAAGATTTCTGCTCCTAATAATGACGTTTCATTATTATTTATTTCCAGCTAACACAACCTAACCTGAAATTGACATTATAAACATTACTTTAGTCTAGAGAAGACATGACCTTTCATTCCACATCCATTTTGGATCTCTTGATGTAACAATGGCATGAAAGCCGATATGGTGCCATCTATCCATTATTATGTCACGTAATTTGTTTCTAAACATTGCGTCCCTTTAGAAGGACGTTGCGGATATTGGCTACTTTCAGTTGAAAATTTGATAACATTCCAGGTTGTCTCTATGAGTTGATAGCAGCTTTAGAAGAAAATTATGTGTACTCTTACTCTACTTGCCGATATTTACATTACTCCACCTGTAGTAGCGACTATTCGGATGACCAACATGATGGAAATATAAATCATTTGGGTCCTGCAATGCTTAAATCCGAAGCTGAGGTTGTTGTTTTATACCACAATGTACAACCTGAGCTACCCGATTCAAGTGACGAAGTTGAGTTGAACCCATCGTTATTGCAGTCATTCCAAGCGATTCCAGGCATGGAGCCTAGAAATTCACACAACTGAAGTGATGATGACCTGCCGCTCTCCGCATTCATAAAATCGAACCAAACATTACAAGATACGCTTCCGAAAAAGGGCAAACCAAATCCACCGACAAAGAAAAATAAAACAGCTGTAACTTAACAAAGAAAAATAGCTGAAATTAAAGACAAAATCAAATGGGACGAGGTAGAACTTATTTTTGTTTTGAATAACCACTGCAATGTGAAGACTCCACCAACGGATCTGCAAAATAAAACAACTTCTCTGGATTTTTTCTCACTTTTTTTTCGATAAAAACGTTATGCAACATATTATCGAGCAAAGTAATGAATGCATATGCATTAGAAAAAACGCAAATATGCCACTGAATATAACAAAAGAAGAGCGGTCTAGGAGGTTTCAACGCCGCCGGTTCATCGCCGCCGTTTCATCGCCGCCGTTCCATCGCCAGGCCCAGCTCATCACCGGCCGAATCACCGCCCGCCAGTTCATCGCCAGTTATAGTAAATAGTTATCGTCGTGTATGTGTTTAATATTTGTAGCGTACCACAGAAAAGTTTTTATTGCTCCAGGTACTTTCAGTTTATTTTTCCAGAAAAACTCCGTTAACAGTGCCTACTAGTACAGCTAAATAATATAAAACACTACAATTAATTAAAAACCAAAACGTAGGTACAGTTCAATAATATTAAATAGGTACTCCAGCAATTCAGTTTAGTTGAAAATTGGTAGTATTTAAGGCTGCAGGCAATTAATGCGCTTTAATTAATTAAAACAATTAATAAAATTGTCCACTAAATGAAAAAGTATATTTTGAGATTTCATATTTAAATCTTTATTTAAAAATGATTTATTATACAATTAACGGACTATAATTGTTAAAAAAAGATACAGTTAAATAATATAAAATGGATAGTCCAGGAATTCACTTTATTTGAAAATAAGTCGGAGGTGATAAAACGGCCTCGGCGATGAAACGGCTCGGCGAAGAAACGGCGGCGATGAAACGGCGGCGATGAACCGTCGGCGCTGAAACTTCCCATTCCGAAGAAGAGTTAGGTGTCTTTTTTGACGATCTGTTGCTCTCTGGATATGGCGAGTATTCAAACAAGAGGATATATTGGGGCAGAGAGGATGACGTTCCAAAGATGCGATGCGACAGGATGCGATTGAATCGTTTTGAATCAACTCTGCGAAACCTTCATCTAAACGATAACACTCAAACCGATAAAGAAGATAGACTCTATAAACTAAGACCTTATTTCTATTCTAAATAAAAATTTCAAGATATTTGGTGGATTAGAAGAGAATTTGAGTATTGATGAGAGCATGATCCCCTACTATGAGAAACATTATGCCAAACAATACATCAAAGGCAAGCCCATCAGGTTTGGATTTAAAAATTGGGCCTTGTGTACTGACAAGGGATACATGTTAGCATTTGACATATATACTGGCAAGTCAGCACAAACAGAGAAACACGATTTTGGATTAGGGGCTCAGGTAGTGCTGTCATTGGTAAACTTTGCTGGCATTGCTTCTAATGAAGGATATAAACTATTTTTTGTTAACTATTTTACTTCTGTAGCTCTACTAAGCCATCTTTCTGATCAAGGATATTGTGCCAGCGGAACACTCCGTGATAACCGACTGGGAAACTGTCCTTTCAAAGGTGTAAAGAATAACATGAGCTGGAAATCAAAAAATCGGGGACATTTCGAGTATCGCTCTTCGGAAAGGGTCGCCGTTGTTTAGTGGAAAGAAAATAAAATTGTGTGTGCTGGCTTACATTTGGATGGTGTTGGAACAAGAAATGTCCTCCGATATTCAAGGGATGAAAAGCTCTATACAGCTAAAAATTATAAACATCTATAATAAAGGAATGGAGGGCGTAGATAAATTAGACGGAATGGTTGCAAATTATAGAAACCGAATCCGTCAACGCAAGTGATGGTGATCAATATTCGCTTACCTATTTGATGTGTCCGTTCGCCTAGCTACTGATGCAAAAATTTCATCCCAATGACACAGTTTGTAGAAGTTTATTGAATTTTAGAAGAAACTTTCATCTGATTTTTTTGCACACCTACGGTATAAAGTCTATGGAAGGTAAAATGCCTCCAAAACCTATACAGCCGGTGAGATATGATGAACGCAACCATATCGTAGATTATTGTCCAACAGACAGAAGATGTGCCACATGTGGCAAGAAAGCAAATTTTAATTGTACGAAATGCAACGTGGGGGTACACCCTAAAAATTGTTTCTCAGCTTATCATACACTAAGTGTCCTGTATGCATGAAGTCCCCAAATTGGACGGTCCATATTTTTTTCCTAAATAAAAATTTCTTTCTTTTAATGTTTTATATTCTTTCTTAATACTATTATTAGACTAGTCATACAAAAATTTAGTCCCTGATGTATCCTGAAAACCGTTTGCACTAATGGGTTAAAATAATTGACAACGCCTTTGGAACAGTCTGATACCTCCCCCAAATTTTGTTGTGGTCAAATCTCGTTGTTCAGTTACGTCAATTACTAGAGTAGCATAAACTCTGTTCTGTCCTCTGAAATGTAAATTATTTGTAGCCGACATCATTGTTACATTTATTACTCAACATAATACTTTCCACAAATAATTAAACAGGGTTATTCAGAAGGTGTGGTCCAATCTCAAGGGTCTGATGAGGGTAACGAAGCAAAAAATGTATATAAACTCGTGTCTTATTTCCAACCGTTATTTAGTTACAAAGGATTTCTTGGTTTTTATCATTGTTCGGTTAAATCAAGTCATAATAGGAAATAAGTCAAACAAATGCTAATTTGTTATAACAGTAGGTGTTTCAAGCTTGAGTTATTGTTGTTTTCTAAGTGTGATAATGATGGAGCCTTTTTCTGCACGTGAATATGCAGAAATGCATTTTGTGTATGGCTATTGCAGCGGGAATGCTAGTGCAGCTGTGGTAGAATATCGGAGAAGGTACACTCACCGGCGATAATCTGACCATCGACCATTTGAACGGTGCACCTAAATTTGTGTGAAACAGGTATGGTTAGACCACCTCATCATGTTGGAAGAAATAAGGTGGACAACAATGCTGACATTATTGACGCAGTCCAGCAAAACCCATTCACGAGTGCTGGAAGAATTTCTAGGCAATTAGGTATTACCCAGTCGACTGTTGGCGTACATTAAACAGAAACAGCTTATATCCCTACCATATACACATGTACAAAATCTACATGATGATTATAATTGGAGGTGCCTACGGTTTTATCAATGGTTGGTAGATGCTACCGCAACCAATCCAGAACTTTTAAGTCAAATTCTCTGAACGGATGTTCGCAGTTCACACGAATGGTATCAACAACTCCCATAATATGAATAACTGGGATTTCAAAAAACCCTCATTCTACATTCACAACTGCTTTTCAACAACGGTTCAGTGTTAACGTTTGGCCCGGTATTGTAGGCGACCATATTATCAGATCTTCTGTATTACCACATCGGTTTAATGGTGCCATGTATTTAGACTTCTTATATAATACCTTTCCTGAAATATTAGATGTGCCTCTTGATGTTCGAAGGTCAATCTGTTACCAGCATGACGGGGCACCGTTGCCGAATTCACGACAGGTTAGAGATTGGCTAAATCATAACTTCCCACCACGCTGGATTGGAAGATGAGGTCCAGCAGCATGGCCCTCTCGTTCGCCTGATATTACTCCACTAAATTTTTACTTGTGGGGTGCATTAAAGAAAAAAGTTTATGCAACGGAAATTCAAAACAGGGATGACTTAGTTAATAGAATAAATGTAGCTGTTGCTGATATTCGAAGAAATCCTCAACAGTTGAGGAATGTTCGAGATTCCCTGCGTCGACGTTATCAACTTTGTATACAAATACAGGGTGGACATTTTGAACATTTCTGATTATTTTTAATTTTTCTCCTAATTGTATATGACTTTTATTAAAAATAAAAATTAGTTTGTTACGGCCGCAAAATAGGCTCACGTTGCGGCGCCAAATTTGTTACAGGCCAATCGAGCTTATTCGACGATTCGCAACAAAAAGGGCCTACAGCTTAGCTCAGAGGAGTAGGGGGAGTTCGTGAAAATTGCTTATAGGAGAAAATCTTTGGTTGTGTACAGGACGAGTCAAAATAAGTGGGCGCCACCTTCCAAGTCCAGCTGATTGTGTAGGTCCTCGTGGAAGGCCGAGAAGCCAACAGCTCGCGTGAAGGGAACCTACCTTTAATTTGTGCCTCCTCCTATATATATTGCCATGATATTTATATTATATTAATGTTATTATTGTTGGATAATTGTTAAATGTCTTAATCATACCTTAAACTAAACAAGAATACCTTCGGAAGGTCTGTTATATGTGTAAAAAGGATATTTGTGATGTTAAATTCCTTATTTTCACCTGAAATGTAGTCTAGGTAGATTATTTATGTCTTAATCTATAACTATTAATGAAATATTAAAGTTAAATATGTTTTTATAAACCTGTGTTATGTAAAATGTGTTTCCGATACTTCTTACGATGCTTCAATTTAGGAATTCTGTTACTCCATGTATGAATTTGCAGTGTTTGACTGTTTGTAATCCTGATGATGATTTGTTGCTCGTTGTGGTTGATGATGTGGGTCTCTTTGGACTGTACCGGAGCCCTAAATTTCAAAAATAGTAATTAATTTAAGTATATCATTGAATTGTAAATAATTTTCATGCAACTTGTTTTATGTTAGCCAAATTGGTTGGATGTCATACATAGGAAGGTTTTTGTTAAGTTTATCTGGTAATTTATGTTATTTGTGTGAATATAATTATGTTTGAATAAATTTTGAAGTTTTTAGGTTAAGATTTAGAATTTGGTTATTTATTTTAAAAGTATTGGATTAATAGGATGATATTGTGTTGTTAAACTTGTAGTATAATCTAAGGATTGTGTTTGAGTTAATTTTGTTGTGTTTTCATGTTAATTTAGCGAATAGTAACAATTTTTTTTTATGTGTAATATTTTGTAATTTTAAATATGGCAAGTGGGGTGTCTAAATGTAGATAAAAATTCAGGGATTCTGAATCTGAAATTAGTTTTTAGATAGGATAATTCATAAGCCTAATTCTAATTATTTAAATTTTAATTATCAATTTCACTAGATTTTGTTTTAAATTTCATCCTTGTTTCTCTTAACGTTACTTAGTAACGATGCGTTTTTGTCAGTTTCATTAGAGGTTTCTGGCAATAAAAATTGAAATCAGTTCCCTTTTGGCCATCGTAGAAAATGCACGCATTTTTTTATCAGTGCTAAATATAAAATTATTATAAAAGAGGCGTTACCTTGTAAAATTTTAGAGGTTATGTGATTTGTTTACAAAATGTCAAACAGTGTTTAAAATTTGTAATTAGTGGACAATAAGTGTTTATAATAATAAATAAGTTACCTTGGTTAATTCAATCGAAGTGTGTTTAATTTTGTGGAATTCATCTAAAATAAAATAATAAAAAGAATTAAATTGAAATCTATTAATAATAACTTATAAAAAATTCTTCAATTCAAAAATATATGATTAGAATCCATGAACTTACCTTATTCAATTCGAATATTAAGTGATCAATTACAGTACTTCTGTGATTTAATGATTTAAATTCACAAACTATCGAACTATGAGAACTGAGTGCTGTCATATTCAACTTTAACTGGTTCCGGCCGTTACAATGACCTTCCAGCAGAATTAGAAAGTGCGAATGTTGCGCTATTTAGAAGAGGTGGTGTCTAGAACATGGCTGGAGTGACGCAATAAGAAAAAGATAAGTTTTAAATTTAAGTCTATTTTTAAATGAGTATAAACAATTCTTATATCATGATTAGCTATCTAAATTGGTGGAGCCACTAAAATATGCCCTGAGATAATGAGTTTAAATATAAATGCTATGTTAATTAATTTATATTAATTCATTTGAGATAGAACTCAAATTGGCGCCCAACTAAATTACATAATTATAAAATTATTTATATAATTCATCTATTATAAAACTAAATTCATAGCAATATATTTGAAGCTTGCAAAATTTTTACATAAACACATATAGGGTACACATAAATAAAAGAGGCAGTAAACTTTAAAACACATATAATAAAAGATTTGACCAAAATACAACGAAATGGCAAGTTATAACACAAATAGTTTAAAATTACAATTACCATGAAAATCCTTGAACGTTCGTACTAAACGACGCCTTTGATTCACAATATTTATACTGCGATATATCTGTGTGGTCAATGGCATAGTTTACAGGAAAAAATACTATTTTAATATTTTTACAAACAATAAATGAATAGGGATTGAAGATCGCTTTTGGGTTGTCTACAAAGAGTTCAAAATCGCGAAATTCTGCAAGTTGACGCGAGCAAAAAAAAGGTCTATTTTTCACTGCACAACAAAAAAACTAATTCTTTACCTTGAAGAGGAGACGGCACAATATACGGCAATTTCCAGTTACTGACGATGAACGCCAGCGAAGACGGGAACCTTCGATGGTTTGGGAGAAATGGCTGCAGAACCACGGGCATCGGGCTTCGAAAATGATCCGCCGAAAGGCGACTGGTCAACTCACCAAAGAGTTGCCTTTTACTGAGGTTGAATCAAGTTATTCCTTTTTAAACCGGCAGTAGCCGACGGCCTGTTAAATACCCCTTGGTACAACAGCGAAACGGAAAACACATAACAGATACACCTTTCAAAAAAAAAACCGAGCCGCCCCTGCAGCACTTTCCGTTATTACGATTGCCGATTGATGGAGCTTACGGACAACCGGAGCCCAGCAGGTCTAAAATGGACTAACTCAAAATGCAATGGGGACCTGCACTTCTCCCCTCAAAATTGCGCCACGTTACGCAATATTGCGCAAGAACTTCTAGAAGATTCAGAAACGTTCTAGAAAGATTTGTATAACACCCGAATTCCAGGAAGCGTTCAAGGTCTAGCGCAGAAGAAAAACAAGAGCTTGCAGTTTTCACTTCAAGGAGCTATTAACATATCTCGAACTTCGAAAGACAAAACAAAATACCGAAACGGCAACCCAAAACAAGACTTCAATTAAAATAACGTTAACTGAATTTTCAAGTCAAAACAAAATAGCGAAAATAGTAACCCAAAATAAGACTTTAATTAAAATAACATTCTATTAATTCTAATGAAGCGGCAAACACATTACGGAATTAGTTCTAATGTAGCGGCAAATTTGAAAATCACATAACAAGTTATAACTAGAAAACAATTGTGAATTGGACATGAGTTTATTGGCATTTTTTACTTAATTTAATATCACCAATTGCACCTTAACGTAAGGACCACACCTTTTGAATCACCCTATATGTATTTCTAATTTCTTACTGATCAATCACGTCGGTCAGATCATAACTAATACAAAACTACATCTGATATTTTATGCTTATTTTAATATTCATCTTGCCTATGAGGTATTAGATACTTAGACAAACGTATTTAAATTTTTACCTATTAAAAAAATTGCATTAAATCGTGTTGCAAAAAATTTAAATATATTATATTGTCTTACGTTGCTTTCTATTGCAAGAGGGTTTACTTTATTGTTTTTCATATTTACGGCAAGATTTGCTTGGTTGTATTTATTTTAATATTAGTTCTGCATTCCTATTATCTACTTTAGTATTATTTGCCGCATCCAGCATCACCCATTCCCAAAGCATAAAAATATTTTTAAAGGTCAGCAAATGCCCTGTACAGAAGTAAATTGTATTCATTCATTTCCCGACCAGACATCTTATACCGCCTGGTTGGCAAAAACCAAGGATGTTCTAGAGAGTGGATGTGGCATTGCACACTAACGGCTACACAACTTTTTGGCGCCAAGCCAGAATACAGCTGGTGTCCAACGTCACCAACCAGGTTTCTAAATAGTTTTGCTCCTAGTAAGTTTAAATTTGAAATGTTGTGGCAAAACTGTGTCATTAAAATGGTACATTGTTTGCAAATGGATGCTACAATTCTTCAAAGAAGAAAATCGCTAATATACATTATTTCCGGAATTTTGGTGCCCCTAAGTAGCTTCACAAAAGCATGTGTATGTCGTATCCATTCTCTATATTATAGAGAGCAGAGGCGACTATGGCTATCAAGTCTTTAACATCCTTGGTAGAAACAGAACGTATTTATGACCTTGTTGCAATAATAGTGATTAGGTTTTTGCACATTTCTGGTTGAGATTAACTTGTCTATTTATCTAATTTAGTTTTTCCCTCTTCTTGTGGATTAGTGGCATGGAGTCATGTTGTTACCCTTTGCAACCGTGTTTCTTCTTCAAGACATTTATATACAAAAGTAATATATAAAAATACTGCATCGTTGATAGGAGAAAGCTCATAATTTGATAGGCTAACCTGAATGCTCCTAATATATTAAACTCTTTGATTTGTATTATTACATATCGCTGTATTCAACTACTTATGCATGCATTTTGTTAAAATCGGTGATGTAAAGGTTCAATAGGTTGACTTGATAGGAAATATCCAACAGAACCTTAGATATTTCGTCATACATCTGGCTAGGCAAAATAAATACCCCAATCTGAAACGCTAATATATTTCAACTTTTAAAAATCACACTGTACGTTATAGGATTAGTTTGATTTCAACGTTTTATAGAAACCTAGATTTACAATTTTTACTGCTTCAAATCAAATAAAACTTTCTTGTTTCATTTTACTGACGAATATACCGCCGAGGAATTGCTGCACTTTTATACATTATTAACAGAACAGGCAATTAAAGTAATATGACAGCAACTAGACACATATTATTCAAATTAGGTGAACCGTTCAAGCAACCCTTTATATTATTTATGAATAAACGAACTACACATTACGTTAACAACCAAAACTTTACATAGGGTAAACTTTCCCCAAAGTTTCGGTCATACTTAATCAATGATGTTAGTCGGGATAGTTTGAACCAAAACTTTTAGTAGAACAAATTTCAACTCTAGATAACGTTTAATTCCTTTGGTTAATTTACTATTAAACTCAACTATTGCCATAAATGTATATACATCGTGTCCAACTGTTTACTACACAGAAATATTTTTATGTAATCTGTAAGTCCTTCTTTTGTTATCATCAACAGTCTTTCCGCTCCATTGCTGGGCACCGGTGTCTTAAAGTCCACGTGCTTCTCCTAAGCACTAAGGTACAAACACAGGGACCTACAATTTAACGTCACATACGAACGAGTAATAATAACTTGAGCTTCTCAGCAAAATAAGGAATGTCCCTAATTTATGTATCTTGAGTAAGTGATCAGAGGTGCCGATTTTTCGGGATTTTTGGATTGTATGTCCATGCAAGATGTATTTTCGAGACTATTGTGCTCCGATTTTCAGATACTCATAATTTTTAGTTATCGTATATACGTAGGTAATTAACAATACAATGTTGATATTTTTTAGAAGTCGTTTGGAATTTTCTTGTAGCTCCTTGTCTGTTTCTGGCCAAATAATATATGAAAAACTTCGGACGAATCCGGAAAAGAAATAAAGATCGAATTCAATCGTATTCGATCGCTACTACTTAAGAGTGCGTGTAATGTCAAGTGTATGTAACCTGTGCAATTCACGACTGTGAACTACTGTGTAGACTGCAGTTTGTACTGCACGTTTGCCACGGGCTTAAAACGGAATTGTGACACATAAACGACGGCATGTCCTAGCGTAGCTCAGAGGAACAGGGGGAGTTAATTTCGTAAAATACAGCGCGCTTAAATCTGATCAAATTCGGGATAAAGTCGCAATAAGTGATCCTTCATATTACTTTTAACAAAGTTCAAAATATAATAAGAGTTGAGTTTAAAAAAGCATTTAATTAAATTAAAGAAACAGACAAAATACACAAAAAATGGTTTGGTTTGGTAACGAACAAAGATAAACATTATTAAAAAAGACAGTTTGAAATGAACAATCTTAATATTAAACAAGGGATCACGCACAGGTGAACCCCAAAACAATTAAATCTAAGCTAATAATACCTAAAAAGAAAATACTGCAGAAAGGCCTTGCACACACAGTATTTGCTTATATTGCTAAAGTTCTTCAAATAAAACATACAAAATATGAACTGATTTCACAGGACTTCGCAAAGAACGGCGTCGTCTCAGGAGGGCGTCCCTTTCAGCACAAGATGGAATAACTAAAACCTAGACAACTTCCGAAACATTAGAACTGCACAAGATGTTAGTCTCTGCAAAAGGTCCCATGCATGCTCGATGGGGTTGAGGTCTGGAGATAATGGAGGAAGAGTCGGTAAAATAAATGGAACAGCTGAAGCGTGGCTAACAAAGGTTTTAAAAATTTTAGCTTTTTTGATAGAAAATTGGCCCTTCAAGGGGGAGGGGGATGTAAGGCTCAGTCTCTGGATGTAGATTTTACAGTTGCTTCTCTTGAAACCGCTTGCTTTTGACACATTATGCAATATTGCGTCATACGACCAAACTTCCTAAATCGGTACTTTCAGCGATATTTTCGGAATATTTGGGAAACCGAATACGGTAATTAGTACTGCTCAAAGCGAAAGTAATTACCTATTGGTAAATTACACTGATTCGGACGCCCGGGGGTAATTTTAAATCTGCGTAACGCTTAGGTCGAGACCTGGAGCCTGACTTCCTTCTTTTTCCCGCACTCAACAGTGTGTAGACGCAGGTTAATGGTGCGTTTGCAAAAACATAACATAAACATCGCGCATACAGGGTGCGTTCAGTAAAAAAAAACGGCCGAACGTCACACGTTAGCGATCGTCGGTGTACTCTACATAATTATTATCAGCTAAACTGCAGATTAGGCGAAAGTAATCATCATAAATCATTAATTAATAATGTTTAATAATCTATTACTAAGATAAATAGCTGATGATATTCTGATCTATTGTCTAAATGTTGCTAAATATATGTAACTGATTTTTTAGTCGTCATGTCCCGAATTTGGATTGCACCAGTCTGGTCAATGTTAGTCTAAACAATTTCGGTAGGGTTGGGAATTTAGTCACAACAATCGGAAGTTTGGAGCGCATGTGGAAGAAAGTAGGATAATTGCTATTGTCACCAAGAGGCAAAAAAACTTGCCTATTTTGGAAGCTAACAGAATTTTTCTTCCTGGATTTATGTTCCTCTTGCACGGCGAGCAATAATGTGGTTTCAGCAAGACGGCTGCCCAGCTCATTTTTCATTGGCCGTCAGGAATACGCTGGATTAGGTTTTCCCCAACCAGTGAATTGGCAGGGAAGGCCTAGTCGCGTAGCCTCCAAGATCACCCCATTATATAACCCTGGATTTTGTTCTTTTGGACCGTATCAAGGATACTGTTAAGAAAAGCCTACGAGAGATATCAAGTGAGAACTCGCAATGCCTGTCAACACAAAGTGCTGGATAAATATTTAGGACCATTGATAGTGTGACTAGAAGACCTCGACAGTGTTTAGATGTCGATGGAAGACAGTTTTAGCAATTATTGTGTCACTTTTTAACTTACATGTTACCTACACATGTCTAAAATATAAAGTTAAATAACAGTTAGTTATTGTACAATCATGTAATAACTTCAATCGAATATTTACCAGAAGGTGTTGGAGTAATAATATTATTTATTCCTACAAAAGTGGCTTATTTCTAAAAGACCTTTTCAACGATACCACTTTCAACTCCCCGTGCTACCTGAAATTCTGGAGTTGCCGACATTCTGGAGCAAACTCTGTTATGTTCTTTTAAATTTTGCCGCTCCATTTGAATTACAGTCACAATCTAATTGCCGCTTCATAGGAATTAAAAACGTTATTTTATTGCCATTTTTAGGTTGATTACAATTTTAATTATTTTGAAATATTTAATTTATGACTAGGTCACTTTCTCCTGATATATTTGTTAGCGGCGGCTGAAATCATTTCCAGGAATTCCTTTGTTAGCAATGCTAGCTTTTAAATATCGCTTCCCTAAATTTTCTCGGAAGACGCAAGTGTCAATTTAGTTCAGAAGTCGGACTTAACATCTTGTCCCGTGAAGTCAGCTTTCCAGCTTCGTTGACCCCGGACGCTCGAGCCCATCTACGGGGGCCGTCACGAAATTAAGTACGGCAGGGTGGCGTGTATTCCCGTATCGCGGTATCACCGTAGAGTGAACAGAATATCCACAAGTGTCTGGATTTTAAGGAAAATACCCTGAATTTCAACCCTGGAAAGGCAATTCATAGCGAATTTGCCGATCGCCTTTGGCGGATTAGTATCAAACCCATTCGTTTTTCCAGTGCCTGTGCCGTTGCTGCAACGAACTACGAGGGTTGTGCAGCAAATATCCCTTCTCGCAATTTTCCTGAAGAACGTCTACCTTTTTTCCTATATCTGGAAAACAACCCCAGAATTGTGCCTGCCTTCATCAAAATTCAAAGTAAAGACTAAGTTTTTTTTGTGCTGTGAAGAAAGAACCCTCTTTCGCGCCAGCTTGCAGAATTTCAACGTAATTGAACCTTTTTTATATAACAAGAAGCGACCTTCAGTCGCCGACTGCCTTTTTTTTGCGTCCTACAAAGTGTAGAGTAATTTTTTTATTTATACTGTGTCATTCCTGTATGCTCCGGCGTCACTGGCCACGTAGTTGTTTGGAAAATGTAAATTACGTACGCCAGCGGCGGCGAGTGTTTTTTCTTGAACGTTCAAATTAATCGCTTGTATTATAGAACTATAAAAAACGCCATTTGCCATTTTTTGTATCATCATTTCCAATAATCTAATTATATGTGTGCTAAAATTTACTGCCTGTTTTATTATTGTGCATTCTGTATTTGTGTGTGTACGAATTTTGCAAGCTTTATAAACAATAAACAGGAGGGAGGCGCCATCAAGGTGAGTTCGATTCCCGTAAGCTGCTGGCTTCTCGGCCTTCCACGAGGACCTGCAATCAGCTGTGATTTGGAAGGTGGCGCCCACTAATTTTGACCTACTCTGTACACAACCAGGAAGATTTCCCCCCGTAAGCGATTTCCGTGAACTCCCCCTACTCCTCTGAGCTAAGCTGCAGGCCTTCTCTACCTATCGTGTTGCGGGTCGACGAAAAAGTTCGTTTGGCCCGTAACAACTCTTCAGGATGCCGATTCTTCATTCAGAGTTTGTAATAAAAAAGTATACCCAAACACTGTACGATTAACTGTTTTCGAAAAAAACTACTAGTATGGATATTATTTGGGTCAGAGCATCCTCATATTTGACAGCATTTAAACTACATTTCAATATGTCCCCAACTCTATTACTTGAACTTTGCTCGAATAAGCCCCTAAATATAATTATCTTCACATGGCATCAACGGACTTAACAATAAACTTAAATTTGAATATTCCGAAGTAAATCAGTTAATAACGAAAGAGAAGGTCCATTACGTGTTCAGCTATACAGAGAGATACTACTATATCATTACCACCGCAACCAATTTTGGCAGCATTCAACGTCAAACCAGTGTATAAGATATTAAGGAATACTAATGTCTCCTTCGAAAGAGATTTTGCTGCTGCTGCTATAGATACCATATATGCGCACACAACATCATGTGGCGTTGAGAAAATATTTTCTATCTATAAATGTAAGTTTAATCATAGGCACCACTAATTTACAAATAAAATTTACAGAAGGATTATTTTATATATTCAAATTCAAATACTGGTGAAGATGAAAATGAAGTTTGGGACAAGGAACAATGGAACAGTCATCATTGGAAGCCCATTCAACACTAGGCTTAACTTATCCTCAGATTGTGTTCCTCAGTCAATGTTACTTTAGATAGTTTGTTCAGTTCCTACAGAGGATGGCGACTTACCGAAATACGTATTAAACGGTTTAAATATTATAGTGATGAAAGCTGTGTTCAAGGTTCTATAAAAACGCATCATTATTAATTAGAGTAGCAAATATAGTAGCTAAGGTTGGGTATAAATATATAAAAAAAGTAGTTTATGGTCCAGCAGAACCGAAAATCGTTCTCTCTCAATGATTTCGCAGAAGTAGTTATCTAATGGACAATGATGTAGAAATTACCAATCATCAGAGCGAACCAATCAAAGGGTTAATCATTGATCCCAGAATTATCAACAAACTGCCCGTTTAACCGACTGAGAGGGGTGGATCCCCCCGTGAGTTACACTAATAGTTGCAGCAACAGATTGGTGAGTCATTTCTTTGTTTCATGTTTCTACATGTGGTTTCGCTTGTTTGCGACTCTCGTCTGTTATTGGTTCATGCACGGCTTAATTCTAATACTCCACCCCGACGATTGGTATACAAGAAATATGTGTTTTTTATAAATATAGTTGCATATTTACAATCTACTTTTACAATTTGAGCAATAAATAAATTTTATAATGTTATACATGACATGAAGGGGATCTAGCCATCGCTATTACCCCCGATCATACATTTATTTTGGTTAGGTTGTAAAATAAGTTCCTGTGGCCAATTCCGCCTAGGTAAGTCTTCTTGCAACTGATGGTTGGTTTGACAACTGCTCTACATTTCCATGTCCTGCTAACTTGTGGTTGTATGCGCTTGCAGATTGCTGGATTTCGCTGATTAAGTTGTTACGGGCCAATCGAGCTTTTTCGACGACCCGATACCAGATAGATGGAGAAAAGCCTACAGCTTAGCTCAGAGGAGTAGGGGGAGTTCGTGAAAATCGCTTACGGGAGGAAATCTTTAGTTGTGTACAGGGTAAGTCAAAATAAATGGGCGCCACCTTCCAAATACAGGTGATTGTAGGTCCTCGTGGAAGGCTTTACAGCTTACGGGAATGGACTTTACCTTTCTTGTGCCTCCTCCTATATATTTGGAGCTTGCTAAATTCTTACACAAACATAAATACAGAGTACACAAAAATAACAAGAGGCAGTATATTTTTAACACACATAAAATTAAACGGTTAAACATGACAATACAAGAAAACGACAAGTGATAACGCAAGTTTGGATTACATATTTTTAATTTTTTTGAACGTTCAGAAAAAAAACTCGCCGCCACTGGTGCAGCGGGATTTACGTTCTTTCATACAGCACGTACACCAGGGATGCTGAAGTTCACAAGAATAAAACGGAATATAATTCGATAGCTTTATAATTAACAACTAACACCGCAAACGGTGACTGAAAGTTGCTGTTTCCAGTTACATGAAAGCAAAATTTGAAGTTTGCAAGATAACGCGAAACAAAAACGGTTTCTTTTACACATCACAAAAACTAGATCTTTTACCTTGAGCGGAAATAGGAGCGGCCGGCACAATACTGGTTCACAAGATGATGATAAAAATCCATGGGTACGACCCTGAAGCCTGGGTTGAAGAAAAGCAACATCCAGGGGCCCGGAACTTTGATGAGTGCAGCGCACCAATGGTAACCGCAGAGCGACGGGAGCTGGTTTCGAAATTAATCCGCCAAACGGCGATTGGCCAATTCACACGGAATTGCCTTTACTGGGGTTGAATCCAGTGTTTTCTTTTAAATCCGGCAGTAGCCGATGGTCTGTTTAGTACCCCTTGGTAAAACAGCGAGACGGAACACACATAACGGATACCCCTCGAAAAAAAAAACTCAAAAGCCGCCACTTGCAGCACTCGATATATTTACGGCCGTCCCCTGATGGAATTTTCGGAGAACCGGAGTCATCAGAGATAGAAAATTGACTGACGTAAAAACGCAACGGGAATCTGCACTTCCCCCAAAAAACAATTGCACCATATTTCGACATGTGATGAAATGTTCCAGAATAAGGGACACGTGAGTTCTCGGAAGTGCTTGAGGTCACGCGCGACATAACTCAAATTTCGAAAGACAAAACAAAATAGCGAAACGGTAACCCAAAATAAGACTGCAATTAAAATAACGTTATTAATTCTTACGAAGCGGCAAACAAATTACGCAATTAATTCATATAGAACGGCAAATTTTAAACGAACATAGCAATGTATGAGATTGGTATCGGTATAAAGAGTATCGTTACTGATGTACCATGGTGCGTTTGCGTAGTCTTTTGGTCTATTCTTATAATAAGTCAAGATGGTTTTGAAGGTGTTCTGCTGGTACTTGTGGAGTAGATCGGGTATAATAGTGGTCCCAGTGCAGTGCCTTACGGAACTCCGGACCTGCTTTGGTGGTACTTTATTGTTTATCTGGATTTGGAAAAACTGCTGATCAAGGTACGATTTTAACACTAGATAGATCTGACTTGGAAGGTACCGTTTGATCTTAAACAACAGACGTTTATGCCATACCTTCTCGGCTTGTTTTATGTTTAGGAATGCAGCCGCGTATATCTTTCTTGTCGCAAGGCTCTCCATTACTTGGGTGATGACCCGGTAACTTTGATGTATTGTCGAATGGTATTCGCGAAACCTGAACTGATAAGATGGAATTATTTGGTCGAGGTTCACTCTTTCCTTAATTTTTATATTCAAAAGTTTTTCGAATACCTTTGACATCAGGGATTGGAGGCTTATTGGTCTGTAGGATAAGGGTTAGTGGGTAGTTTTCCAGTCTTGACAATCATTATAATCTGAGCGTACTTCCATAATAGCGGAAAGTAGGTTAGTCTTAATATGCTGTTGTATACAGTGGTAAGAAGCACTAGTACTTTTCTTGGAAAGTTTTGTAATAATTCTCCTACTATCAGGTTATAACCGGGGGGTTCTTAGGTATTTGTGTGTTTAATTTGCTCACAAAATTTAACTGGAGAAAATAGTGCGATTGGTAGGGGTAGCTGGCACGGGGTGTCCAGAAAAGATTTGATTTCGTTGTCATCGCTATTTCCTTGGTGAAGTCGTGAAAAAGTTGGCAAATTATCTGCTTTATTTGTATTTGTTCTGGCCCAGTTATCGTCAGTTTTTAATTGTTGCCATTGCTACTACTAGCTTTTTCAATTTCTTCGTTACCTTCTATATGGTGTGATCATCAGAAGGGTTTTGAGGTGCATTCTTTGAAGGAATCATTGCGTGCTTCCATGAATGTGTTTTGCAGTTGGTGTGCAAGTTTGTGATACAAGATTTCTTTTTTCTAGTCTGTTTCTTGTTCTTTGTCACGTTTTCTAGCTCTCTCGCTTTTCGATGATGTCTCATACACTGCGAAGAATGTAATCGATTTCAGGCGAATTACTTCATATTCATACCAGCTTGTATCATGGTAGTTAGAAATTGAGTTGCTTAGTTTCTACAAAACAATCTAACTCACAGTTGAATGAAACGCTCCTAACACCATATTTTATTGTTTATGTCTATTAAGCATACCAATTAATTACAAATATTTGTCTATTTCTCCTTCAAGCATTTCCATGAAATTAATTTAATCTCTTTCGTATTATTTCGTAGTATACCGCTTGAATGATTATGTTATTGACAAGTATAATGTACCCGTTTGATTTCTTGCAATCATTATTTTCCTAAACCCTCACTTAAAGACCGAAGCACTAAATAGGTCTGTTCACTTATAATGATATACTTCTGCATGGGTACTTCCAGTTTGAAAAAAGTTTTATCATGTTCCAATTACATATGTAAGAAATCAAACATGTTTTCGCACATATGCATACACTTGCGTTTGGTTTAATTATTGTTACGGTTTAATTATTTCTGCGGTATAAGTTCTATTCTGGTCTTGAATACATCGTATGCTACTCCTAAATCAACACAATCTTTATACGAAATTGAGCTGGCGTAACTCCGGTGTCCAGCCCCATGACAATTTCCCTCGATTCAACCTAAATAATATATTTATCAATGTGTGTGTGTGTGTGTGTGTATTTACAGTAGCAGACGTATTAATTTCGTGCGCATTATTTTCCTCACAACTAAAGTTAAGGAGGTAACGGTTGAATTATGTTTCTAAATTTTTACATAAACTTGTATATGGGCGAGTTTCTTGCAATAGTAACATATTTCGTTAATAAGCTTACATTTATTTATCCGATTAAAGATATTTCTGTAAGGTAACATTTGCCCTATACCAAATCAAATGAGGATTTATTGCGTTGTTATTATATTCTTTTCCTAGTATTTCCTAAACATTTATGTTTTTAATTTTAGGTTGTAATTAATGTACTTTTGTTGCCTATTTAATATTTGTTATAATTCTTCTTAACATGCTGAGAGATTTTGAAAGTTCTATTTCACTTGCAGTTTCTTGTAACAGTTTTGATTTTGTATGAAATTTCCGTAATCCACGAATTATAGCATTTCATTTGTTTCAGGAATTATCTTACCACAAGTACCAGTAAAATCACCGTTAAGAGGGTACTGAAGTGGATAAAACTACCGTTTTCTATTCCTCTGGTCGTTCCATCAACACTTCTCTTGTTATACCATCTTAACCACGTCTACTTGTGTTTTTCACTTTCCTTAACCCTTTCGTAATATCGTCCTTGGATATTTTAGGAATGTTTTTTCGAATTTACATTCATTAATGTAGCAAAATGTAGCTATTATATGTTACATTTCCGAAACATGGTAAGAAAACTTATTTAGTAAATAATTTTTCTTCTTGAAATGGTAGAACAACGTAAATTAGACGATCTATAAGTGTTGTTATTTATAATCAAAGACTTTAAAAATATAGTTTGTTTGGGTACAAGTCATTTCTAGAACTTTTCTCATTTGATCCTAATTATATTATTTTATTTACAGATACCATAGGTATAAGGAGAGACATTTATTTTAAAAAATTTTTAATATTTTAAGGAAATATTTATTTATAGAAGTGGTTTGAGTGGGTAACCTAAAATGGAAACTTAAAATGGCGATTCTACCTCAATCAAACAACTTAAAAGATATTTTGAAAAGTTGTTAATGACAGAGAATTTAAAAAAACTTACTACATAAAAATAAGATACATTTTTAGTTAATTTTATAGGCAAAAAAATACTTATTACCCTAGGGTTATTTCATATCAAGTCAACTTATGTTTGAACCTTCACATCACCCAGTTTAACGAAATTAACGGAGAAATGGTAGTATATGAAGATATGTAAAAATACAAAATACATTTTGGGGCTTGTTTAGGACTTTGAAGTTATAGACTATCAAATTTAGACCATTTTTTCTTCAAAAACGTGCAGCTTCTAGTTCAAGTAAATGTAAATATTTTTCGATAATTTTTTTAGTAATGATATATGCATTATTTTATATTATATATTTTTCCCGTTTTACCTACTTAAAATAATGCTAAACGCGACTCTTGCGGTCTCTTATATGGTTTGCCTGGAGCTACGCTTTGAATTAGTTAAGGGACATTAATTTAGATTAAATTAATAGAGATCAAAGGAGATTATAGTTTCAGATCGTTTTCTTTTACTTGTAGAGATTGCAGTTCCCGAGTCCTAGATTTGTCTTAATTGGTCTACCCGAATCTGCGCACTGTAATATATTGCAATATCTTAAATTAACTTAAAATTTAAATTTAAAATTTAAGATTAAATTACTTAATATGAAATTTATGGCGCTTTCTCCTCTTTTGTTAAATTGTCCGCTCCCCGACCCGTCAGTAAAATAGTAAACGCGACTATTTTATTCCCCTCAGGAGTGGGCCCCTTGAATGAAGCTACGCCTGACCAACTGTAGTCGCCAAGAAATATTTCCCGCGCAGTTGATCCCAATTTGGGTTGTTATTCTGGGTTTGAGTGTCTATGACCGTTTACCAGGAATTTCAGTTTCTGGTTGCCTCGGCTGGCAACATCCACTACCTGCCCCTAAGCTTGTCGCTTGTACCCGAAGTGTGTGAACACTGAAAACGACACCGATTAGTGGTTTCGTAGGTACATTTTGGTAAACGCATTTAAAACTAACTGCCAGGTGACAATTATATTGCTTGCTTATTCAAATCTACAGAGTACGACCGTCCCACGCCGCCGGCAGCTGAAACGTAACCTGCGCAGACCATTCAACCGACCTCTGACCCAGTACCAGTGGCATACCTACCAGGATTTTGCAGACCTTATTACATTCTCCGAATCTTATCACTTTTATTTATCGCATCAGAATCACATATATTTTTTTATGTATTGTGACAGTTAAATATAATAAAACCTGTTACAACCATTCCAGTCTTTCAGCATATTTTTACAAACTTCTGGCTCTGAACTAAGACCAGGCACCAGTCCCCACGTGGAAGATCTGTTACAATATTCGTACAAAATATACGCCTAGTTGATCAGAAATGCCTTTGGCATTTGCCGAAAATCGGTGTAATTAAATAACAGTATATGCAGACTGTAATCCTTTATAGCTGTAGAAAGTTCCATAGCGGGAACATAAATAAGAAAAAAATATTTTCTATCGACGGATCTACTAAAATTGTCAATCTTGCTTGAAGCAGAAGAAAACCCAGTTTGTTATCATGGAAACATAATTTCGCTGTATAAATTGGCTTCTACAATTAATATTTATTCATTTACCATAAGCGTAAGCAATGGTAATAAGCAGAGACAATATTAATGTCAACATCTGACACAACAATTTGTGTTTGTCCAACAAAGTCCAGCTTTATGCCCCATAGGTCAAAATTGGGGCGTACACTGTTTTATATCCTGTCAAAACCACAATATCGTCTGCGTAGACCACGTTTTGGATTTCTACCGCTCCATGTTCCAATTGCCTATCTTTAGCATCCTGGTCCTCTGCTTACAGTACAACACCGTGTTCAGAACCAGGATGAATAGCAGTGGACTCAGACTATCGGTTTGCTTGATCCCTTCCTCAATACTGAATTCTGCTGTCTGTTCTCCACCTAGTCTCACTATTCCTCTCACTTTCTCGTATACACTCTCTATTGTTCTTCTAAGTTTCTTATTCACGTTTAGCTCTTCTAGTAGTTTCCATATCTGTTTTCCAGGCATGGTGTCGAATGCAGCTTCGAGATCGATGAAAGCCAGGTATAAATCCCTTCCTCTATCTATCAGTTTTTCAATAATCATTCTTAATGTGAAAATATGGTCCTGCGTCTGTCGTACCTCTCTATATGCTGCTTGCTCTTCCTCTAGCTGTCCTTATGTTTTTCTCTCAGCCTTCTTTCTAAAATTCTTGAGTATATCTTTAAAGCACACGATGAAAGGCATGTCGCTCTGTAGTTATCACATTCAGTTGTTTGTTTTTTATGTATTGGTACTATATAATCTTCTGGTATCTTCTCAGACTTCCAGGCTTGTCTGCATATCTTGGTCATCCACTTTATCATACAAGCCCCTCCATATTTAATTAGTTCTGGTGGTATTTGGTCGTACCCGGCTGCTTTTCCGTTTCGCATCTTTTTAATCGCCGCTTTTACTTCTTCTTCTGTTATATTTTGTGTTCTGTTGTCTTCAAGTCTCTATTCTCCGTCTTGTATGGTGTGCTCTTGAATTACTTGGATTTCTATTCCTTCGTTCTTTTTAAACTTTACTTCGAAATACTTTCTCCATGTATTCATGATTTCTGCTGTTTCTGTTCTTAGGCTGTTATTTTGGTTTTTTATACTCCTTATTCCTTATTCTTCTGTTATATTTTGTATTCTGTTGTCTTCAAGTCTCTGTTCTCCATCTTGTATGGGATGCTCTTGAATTTCGTGGATTTCTATTCCTTCGTTCTTTTTAAACTTTACTTCAAAATACTTTCTCCATGTATTCATGATTTCTGCTGTTTCTGTTCTTAGGCTGTTATTTTGGTATTTTATATCCCTTATTTGTTTTCCTTTGTGAGTTCTTATGTTTTTGATAGTGCTCCAGAAATATTTTTGATCGTATTTATAGCTTTCTTCTATCTTTGTTCCGAAGTCTTCCCATGTTCTTGCTTTTGCCTGTTTTACTGCCTCCTTTACTTCATCTCTTCTTAAATTGTATTCATTCTTATTTATTATCGTCCTGTTTCTTATATACTGTTTCCAGGCCTGTTTCTTCAGTTTTACTTTTTCCTTCACACTATCGTTCCACCATACTATTCTTTTATATCCTGTATTTATGTTCTTTGTTTTGCATAATTCATCTGGAACCTGTTGTACTGCCCCCTTGAGATTCTCCCATCTTTCATTAACGTCCCATGCTACTCCCTCTTGTTCCTCCTGTTGTCGGCAAATTTCGGGATTATTTTCGAGTCGTTCTACGTACTTTTGTTTGTTTTCTTCATTGTTCAGTTCCTCTATCTTCAGTGTTTTATACTTCTTCTAGTTTAACTTCCTAGGGGTTTTGAATCTCATATCTACTAATAGGAGTTTATGGTCAGTATTTATTTCAGCCCCTCTTATTACCTTTATATCATTCACAGCCCATCTCATTGGTTTTGTATACGTTATATAATCAATTATACTTTTAACATTCCTCTCTTCTGCTTCATATGTGTACAGTTTAATTTGATAGTCTATAACTCCAAAGTCCTAAATATATAATATATAACTCCAAAATGTTTTTTGTATTTTTACATATCTCCATGTACTAGCACTTACTCGCTAATTTTATTAAAATCGGTGATGTGAAGGTTCAAACATAAGTTGACTTAATATGGAATGACCCACATACGAATTCAAAAACAAAAACTTTGAAAATTATCAACAGCGTAGGTATACTAAATGGCTACAGATAATATTTTATTTTAAGAATAAATTGTTGGATGTTGGATGCCTAGTATCTGCCTGGCGAGCAAACGGCGTGACCATCAAATGGTAGACGAGCAAGTGGACGGTCAACAAAATTAGGATTAGAATTACTTTTCACGCTTTTTATGTTACAAAGCAAGAAAATAATTATAAAGATGCCTGTAATAATATGTGTTTCGTAAAAACTCTTAAATAACACCAATCCACTTTAGTTTCATATCATAAACCCCTTCTATACCGAAAGCAATTTGCACAGTACCTAAGGGTTGCAGGAATCCCGTAATAGAACTATACACTTCTTTCGTTTAACAATTTCAATTTAAATGTCACGCTCCTAACTTACTAGTCGACTATCAAGACTTAATACAATTTCTAAAATTTTTCATATAGAATAATAAACACTTCTCTGTGATGTAGCTCCAAATCTCTAAACAAATTTCGCATACCCCCTCAATTTTGTAATAAACTATTGGAAAGTTTCTACTACAATTTAATCATCCAGTAAAGCCAACGCACTGCATTCAAATTGAAATTGTTGAGATAGAAGAAGACATTTTAAACACAGTTTATATTTTGCAGATCCCCCAGGCACTATGAGTCTAGCTATGAACATAATGGGGTTTGTCACAAAGTAAATGAGGCAAGATCTATCCACAGAATGTTTCTCTTCCTAGAGCTAGACAGTTACATAAAATATTAAAAGAAAAGCTACTGGCAATAGAAACCTTGAAGCTAAAATTTAAATAAAGTACTGTATTAAATGAGCTCTAGGGGCAAGTTATTTTCTTTTCGTATAATTATTTATACTTTGACTGCAGTAATAAGCAGGCAATAAGTAATATTGGAATTTCTTATTTGATAGCAGCTAGCAGACTCAGGAAATGAAAAGAAACAAGCATGCGGTAATTAAACATAGTTCTACCTTCCATAATTATTCTTTTTAAAAAGCACAGTTTATTTGAAATCCATTTAATCTATATTCTTCCTCTATATTTAGATTTTGACATTTAAAGTTGTTGGCGCATGTAACTTTTGCAGATATTTTCTAAAAAATATTATTGTTTGATTTTTAAATGGCGGTTTCGGTAGTTTCTCAGCAAAAACAGACGTTGACAACAAGCTAAAAAGTTTTTTTAAGTTAAAACAAGAAATATTGTGAAACGCATATTTTTTATTTTTAATGTTTTTTGATTCAACTAATGTTTATTATGTAGAAATATCCTGTTCTAGAAATGAGTGTAACAGTACAGTAACAGTATACAATAATAATTTAAAAAATGCGTGGGTAACAGCATTGAAAGTAAGTTGAGATAGAGCCGGCCTCGGTGGTCTAGTCTCTAGTGGTTAGCGCATTTGCCTTTAGATCCGAGGGACGCGGGTTCAAACCTGATTGAGGTCGGCGAGATTTTTGTAGCGGGGAAAAATCTGAAAATGGCCTTCTGTCGGATAAGAAGTAAAGCCGTAGGTCCCGTGCCACTACGATGTGTTACACGTTAAAAATCACTACTGGAGTTGGAATTACCCCAGATAGGCAAAATTCTTAGTTAGGGTGTACAATGGGCCAAATGTGGCCTAAGTGCATAGAGATGCTTGGAAAACCGCGTCCTAGATCTCGCTCTTTCAAAGCAAGCAAGCAAGCAAGTTGAGATAGAACTGTTCTAAAGTTATTATAAAGGCCCAACTAGGCTACATAAATCTAAATCTGGCGAGAAACAATTAAGTTACATGATGTTCAATAATTTTAAATTTCCCACGAATTTTGCCTAATTTTCAGAGTCGCCAGCAAAGCTGTAATAGAAAGTTACTTCGAGGAGGTGTGCGTTACTTCAATTTATAAGAGCATTTGTTGCTGCTTCCACTACAGTTTTTGAATAGAAACGCGTGCGTCCAAGATAAAAGTTTTACTTGAACCCAATAGTCTACCAAGAAAAAAAGGGTCTAATGGACTACCAGGAACCTCCAACACTCAGTACTTCATTATATGAGGTTGCGAGTTTATTTCCCAGAGTGACACACTAATAAATAGAAACACAATTTAAGTAATAGTATAGTAGGTATTAATAGTTCTTAATCTTAAATCTTCAAACACTTATTACAATGTTCTAAAAACTTAAAAAAAAGCAAAACCGAAAACGTGTTGTTTCGGCGGTTACTAGTTTCTTAATAATCTTCTACGCCCTGAAATTGTTTCCCTTCGAAAACACTTTTGACTTTGGGAAAGAGAACAGCCTACAGGTTAACAAGTCAGGTAAATAGGATGGATAATTCATCTCAAAAACGCTGTCGTTCATGAACAATGACGCCATAATCAGTGCAGAATGGGCAGTACACAGTTATGCAAAAGGGGTGTAGTTCTCTCCCAAATCGTGAAGTAAAACTTTTCAAATCGTCTTCTCACTGACGCGCAACTCATTTGCTACCACTCGGGGAGTCATTCAGTAATGTTGAACACAACTTCACGAACTCGGTTCTAGCTCCATCTTAAACATACTCCCGTCTGTCTTTGAAACGTTTAAGCCATTCATATACACTAATGCGAGTTTAAGTCTTATCTCCGTATCCAATTCTTGTGTCTTGAACTGGGTTGCAGTCCGATAGGTTTACATCAGCCTGAGGTAAAAGACCAAGCAACCAATTATTGAATTAACAGAAAATCCAGTTTCGCAATGGTAGGATGTTGAAAATGGTAATAGTATACGAGATGCTCTTGTTTTCAGTGCAGAAAACTCATCATCCACCCCTGCCCAAAATTCAAAGAGTAATTTATTACTAAATTGTCTTTTGATTTCGCCACTTGCCGTGAAATCTATGAAGATTTCTTCTTTGGTAGTTGAGAGACCTTCGGGAGTACTTTAAAATGGGTCTCTAACCCACTCGTAACTTGCTAACAAGTTGTCGTCAGCAAGAAAACGCCTTTCAAAATTCTTTGCCAGCATGGCTTCTGGATTTTCAGTGATTACAAAAACAACTTTCACATGTTGTTCTTCAGCCTTGTAAGTTTTAATACATTCATCCACATTTGCACACATTTCTAGGTTTTTTTGCTTTTAATCTCTACTCCACAATTCCAATTTTCTACAAAAAGCATTAACTTTATCACTCGTATCCAACATATGTATGTTTGCTCCTTGGAGTCGAAGATTTAAGGTATTTAATTTCTCGAATATGTCGACGAAGTAGCTCAATTTCATCACAAATAAATCATCTCGAGGCTTCTCGGCTTCCGGTCGGCTTTCCTCTTCTAGAAAAATGACGATTTGATCTCTTAATTCATACACACGCAAAAATTTCCCACATAATAACCAATTTTCCCCGCAATAAAATAGGAACGCTGAATGTACTGCACTCATGTCTTTACAAGGTGCCGACCGACGGTTTCATTCAAAAACCGATTTCACTCAACTTAAACCCCCTCTTTATCAAATTAACAGAGTCCTTTCTTTCCAGAGTCAAAATTCTCAATTTATACTCCCACACCATCATTTTCTCTGCCACTCTGTCCCATTTATACAATGTTTGCTCCCATGATTTTCCTATCGCAAATCCGAACCGAGCCAAACAAAATTTTTCATCTGGAGCACCAGGAAGACATTCCTTTCTGCATCCTATGAAATCCAAGTAGCTCTCAAGAACATACACCGCTGGTTCTACGCCGACAAATCATTAACCATCCTATTTCGCCATCCAGACTCCTAGATTAGACCCCTCAAATATTAATATTTCTATACAGAATCAACAAATCCCTCTTTCAAACTAAACCCGATACCTAGCTACCACTTTTCAAAACGTATATGCGCTTAATTTAGATATACGAGAAACCCCGAAAAATTCCGCAACCGTTCTAATCTTCTCCGATTCTATCAAGACCGCTTTCAAGGTTGCAACTCCCGAACCCTTATACATACTTACAACATTATCTCCATCAAATTGCAGCATGCGAAAGGCAAATTCTCCGTCGTATATTATACTTTCAACGAGAACATGCCAGCATCCTCCATCGTCACCCAAACCATCCCAATAAGCGACCGCCTCACCGAATTTCAACAAAAATACGTCTCGTGCACCGCCACGCCCTATAAAACCTCCAAATTTCTCACAAACTCCTAAACCGCAATTTCGTCCTTGCAAATGGCATCCCCTAAAAACCCCGGAGGAAACTCAAATACCCCCCAACTGCGCTGCTTTCGGCTGTATATCCCGATCTCGCACACTATAGCTCATTGTCCTAGTCGAAGAAACTCCACTAAAAGTGAGGTGAGCATACACTACACTAATCCCAATTTCTAATTTCAAATAACCCATAACATCAGATGCAGAAGCAACGAAAATGAAACCCACCACACCAGGAACCAAGAATCAGCAGCAGCCAACCAACCACACAGCAGCAATCCACCAGCACGACATCCACCCCATAGATAGAAGGAAGAGCCGGTGCTGAAGAGGACAACGAGCCTAGGAACACTTTTTTTTTTAAATAGACCAATAAAATATATTATGTTCTTTAATAAACGTATTTCAAAGTAAAGTCGTAGTTAACTTTTCCTCACATGTTTGGAATCACGCTGTGCAATGGCAGATTATCTAATCGGTTTTCAATATGTTGTATTAAAGAAGCTAAATGTCTTTCGGTTTGGAAAGAATGACTCCGCAATAGTATTACTGAAAATACGGTAAACGTTCATAAAAAAATTGAGATAAAAAACTTTTTGGGAATTTTTAGTTAAGCAATAATGATTTATTTTTTTCCTATAAGGAAGCTATTTCGAAGACTAATCTCAGTAATTTTTTAATAGCTACTGTTTATTATTTTATTTTGTGTCATGCAAATTTCGATTTCGTTTAAATAAAACCAAATAAGTAAAATTTAATTAAGGACCTCAGTGGAGTAGTGCGAATACGCTTCCACTCGAGGTCACAGTGAAATACGGTCCAATCGGCCGCGTATTCAAACCCCGGCGGAGGTGATCCTATTTCACTTAGTTAAGTTTAGGGTGCAAGTTGCATGAATAGATAGTATGTAAGGGACCCCCGCGCCCCCGAATGTAATTAAACAACAAATAGCTGTCTGAACTATTTGAGAACTATATAGGGTGTATCAGAAATAGGTACAAATATTAAAACCAGTAATAGATTGGCTCAAGTAGAATTCAATGGTACTATTCATTTTTGAAAAATCATTAAATTTATTATTTTGAATTAAAAAATAAAATATAATTTTGTTTGGGAACTACTGATGATACATAGAAAATGCATTTAAGCTGTAGAAGGTTATTACCTAATTGTAAAGTAAATCCAAAGTGGCAAACACGTAAAAATCAGTCTGGCTTGTGATAAATAGAATAGAAATTACTGACCCACCTAATAGTATTGGTTTGTGGCAGGTAATAAGAAAATTTTTTGCACTTCTAACTTACTCTCCTTTGCATAACATGTCTTTGAACTCAAATTTCTGTTATTATCCTGCGGTACTCAAACAATTTTGGGTCCAATTTTCAATTATTATTTTCTCATATCTTAAGGGTCCCATTGCCAAATAAATGTTTTTTCTAGTTTGTATACATTGTAATCTATCATCGGATTTAATATTTGTACCTATTTCTGATACACCCTGTATATTCAGAGGATGTAAATATTTATCCTTCGTTATTACTGAAGCAATCGTTTTAGAAGTTGTATGGACAAAGAATACAATATTTTAACCTGATGTAATAACCCGAGCATTAATATTTTCATTTGATGGGAGTTTGCTATGTAATGAGAACAACAACATCAGCTGCAACAATATTTACACGTGTAAGTATATTATGCCAGCAATTAAATTCATTTATAATTAATTTGAGTGTTCGATAAATGTTTTTCTAAAGCTAAAATAATAACAAAATACTTTGCCTTGGAATTATTCGCTCTGGTTAAGTTCAACCAACCAATGGTTTCTTTTCTGCTGTATTCTGAGAAAAGCCAAACAATGAAAATTATGTTTTTGAAAACAAAAGCTTTCAACGGCTTTAATTTACACGGACTCAGGGCGCCATTCAAATATCGATAGGCGGCTTCAAATTACTCATCGTAAAGTCTAATGGAGCAGGCATCTACTAATGGATGCTAATGATCTTAATTACCTTCTGCAACGACAAATAACCTTTTGTGACATTTTCCTGAATTGGAAATTCAATTTGGTATATTGCGTTTGCATAACTCCATCTAAACTATAATAACTAACGCTATATGGAAAGTAATCGGATTTCCCCCAATCTCGTATCGTTAGTCTAAATGGACCAGCAAAACTTAACTGTGGCCTCGTCATTATTTAAAAGTTTCAGAATTTGAAGAGAGAAACCCTTTTAACTAGTGCAAACTTAGCTTATAATTTAAGAAAAGTAATATTTGGTCTTTAATTTAATTGCACGGTGAATTCAACTGATTACACTGCTTAGGGTAAACTCGTTAAATTTTAGTAGCTTAATTTTCTCTTATTGCATTATTACATTAACAAGCTCTTCTCTATATACCACTGGGAATTTAAGTTCTATTGTAACAGTTCAAACTTCTAAATTGTTAATTTAGTTTGAATGAATAAACTAATACAAGCAAAATTAAACAGCGCTTGCCTTTTACTTTTGTTATTTCATTGCACTGTATTCCAGTTTAATATTCTACTTACACAGTAATACAAAGTTTATATAAAAACCCTTAAATTTTAAGAAATATTTTTATCTTGTGTAAGTAAAGCTTCAATTGAAGATTTTAGGTTTTTATAAATAAACTTGTAAATTAATTACTTGCCTATGACATTTTACATCATTTGAGTATATGTTAAGACAATATTTTTTTTATTTTATGCCAAAATGTTGCCATGTTTTCCAAAAGAGCAGTTTTCATAGGATGAATATAGGAAACTCTATTTCTAGATGCGGTTGCACAGTAAATCAAAAGCTTATCCTGGAAAAATTACATATTTAAACAGTTTTGTTGTATATATAAAAGCCCCTATGAATCATTTTAAATGGCAAGACAATTTTGGAACACCTTGTATAGCCCAAGTCCCTGACTGGTTTAATTAGGGAATCTACGTAGGATGATAAATAATATTTTCTCAATATTTCCCCAAAAACAGCAACCGAGTATAACAAAGTACAAGTAAAAAGGTTAACTGCGATTTCATTAACTTACATATTTCAACAAGGAGTAAGTGAATAGAGAACCATTTGTTCTATTGAATTCTATACAAGAACGAGTCTTTGAAGTAACGGCGTAAACATCAATTCAAAGAATTGCTTTAATATGTAGAAAGGAATTTGATCTACTCAAATAAGAAGATGGAGATGGGAAATATCAAAGCACCACTTTGTGATGTAGAATATTTTTACAGTTTTTACATAACATTTAAAAAGAGAGGAAATTTGTTAAACGTTTTTCAGCAAATCCTACCAATCAGAATACATAATCTGTACAAAAAGCTGATTGTAATGTGTAACTGCATAGAATTCTTGAAAAACAAATTAAATCGGGAAAGGAAAACTATTTTGTCGTGTAATCTTGTGGGGTTTTGCTAATAATAAACACTTGGAGGCATTATAATTCTCTTCATAACCAAAAAATAATAGAATGGTGTGGAATGACTACCTTTGGAATTAGTAGACATGACTTCTTCGAAAAGTGTCCAGTTGGGAGAGAATTAAATATGTTTCACTCGTACCAAGGAGGTCTAAGTTCGATTCTTTATTTAATCGGAGATGTTTCAAAACTCGGAGCCGTCCATTCAAAACCACTGAGACAAGCTCCAACATTGCGCAGGTGTTGGTTGCGTTGCCTATGTTTAAAGAATTTCCTTTGAAGACTGTAACACTAAGATTTCACTATACAAACCGAAGATATTCTAATACAATCTCTCTATAGATCAGTTTACTGTGCTTTCGTTATTCAGAGCGTACTTTAAGCTGTAGGTCCCCGCTGTTTTGCATCACTGAGCAGCCAGCGGGCATTGCTACCGCTATGACATTATATAAATATGTAAATAATGCATAATTTATTATTACATCTTGATCACATCATCAACCAAGCTATTCTTTGGTTTCAAATCTTATATTGTGACGGTCTACATAGTTTATTACGCTTCAGCGTTTGATGATGTTCCTTGGTCCTCGCGTTTGCCCGGTTTTGAGCCTGCCATATTTCTTAACGGGTTATTTTGATACGAAGGCTTGTTAAACGTCGCAAAAATTAAAATATTAAAAAATATTAGTGATGAAATATCAGAAACCCTACAGTATTGTTACGTTTAAATCGTAACTGATAAGGAGCTCTTGTCCTTATCGCCGGGATCGCCAGAGAAACAACTACCCTTTGATAAAATGATTAGTTTTATTCATTTATCCCCTAATACATATAATTATACTTATCCTAAATAATATATTAAATTAAAACTACTTACAAAAAGATAAACATGTTCAGAGCCATTGTTGGGGTGAGATACAACTTTCTTCAATTTCAATTGTCAACCCTGGTCTGACTGTGACACTTCACTATCAGGACTCTTCTTACTATCTTACTGTCCCCCTCAACTCTCAAGTTGCCTTTTTATTAATTCATTTTTGCACCCATAAGCGTTTACATGAATATTTCTTAATTTACCTTATCAAGCGCATTCCTATTTCATTGCTTCATTCAATAATCAAATGT
>JABXWE010014894.1:0-19283 GCA_014611495.1 Limonius californicus | reverse complement strand
GATAAATGAATATTATGTAATTTAAAAATTTAAATGATAAAAACGTAATTTTTGGACATCTCGATTTTGCTTCATGTAATGTCGGCCTACTAATTAAATTCTCCATAAATGCAAAGACATCGTCAACGTTGCCAAGTATAATATTCTTTAAGTGTCTCGTGTGAGGAAACTAAACACTATAGGAAGTACGTGTTAGTGTTTTTGAGGACTGTATTTCTTACAGAAGAGTGCTACCTGAAGCTTTTAAGGTATTTAAAGGACACCCTGTATTTTTCTACAACCTTTTCCAAGAATCTTCTGTTTCGGTATTTATTTTCAGCAGCTAATTCAATCCTTTGTCAGGCGAATGATCTTGAACCAAATATTTTTGTTCTAATACTTCGAGTGACTTTTTCCTATGACCTTTTTTAAAATTTCATTTTGCATTTTTCGATAGGTCTATTTTTAGATTATTACCAGATTTTTCATAGAACGTGTTTTTAACGAAACTGTTGTCCCGAAACTGTTTCCAAAATATTGTTTAGCGATCTTGTTTCACGAAGCGGGTGTTTCAATCACTTACTCTCTCAAGACTTTTCAAGACCATGATTATGGAACCTTTTATAGGACTTATTATTATTATTGTGGGACTTATCATGATATTTTCCAACGACTTTTTCTGAATACGTTTTGCTTCGGTTATATGTACGTATATATATTATATTCCGAGGTTATTAATTAGATACTTCTATTTTATTTTCTCCGTATTTTTGTGACTATTTTTCTGCGACCTTGTTTCGGATGAAGTTTTTTACTGTTTACCTAATCTATTTGAGTTGCAAGACTTTTTCCTAGGTCCCATCTTATATCGGGTCTTTCATATTAAATCTTTCTGTAACTTTTTCGGACGGTAGCTGGGGATTCAGGTATGGAACGAATCAACAACACTTTTGTTTCTTCACTAGCACTACACAGTAGTAGTTTAACATTGTAAATAGATTGAGCTTAAGAAGTTATGATTATGTGAAATGTTCGAAATGATTTCCCTTAATACAAGCTTCTGCTCGGCGTACTGACGATGGTCGAACTTGTTCAAAAATACATGGTACTCTTCTAACAGAATCGCTGGCATTTTGAATCATATCCACTAGATCATCTCTTGAGGTCACTGTTCGTGCATACACAAAATTTTTAAGTAGTCCCCAAAGGTAAAAGTCAGAAGGGTTCAGATCCGGAGATCTTGGCGGCCAAGATACTGGACCACTTCTTCCAATCCATCGTTGAGGATAGACTATCACTTAGTATACCACATCAAATATTAACCCATATTGTCTTTGGCTTCTTGAAACACGAAAAGCATATGGATTTTCAGGATCCCAAACAAGACTATAGTGAAAATTTAAAAAAGATCTCTGGTAAAACAAGCTTCGTCTGTATAAAGTATGCGACTAGAACATCCAGGATTCTGAGCAAGTTGCTGTAAGAACCATTGGCAATAGAGAAGTCGCTGATTGGTGTCCAAAGTTTGCAACTTTTTGAATATGGTTACTGTTTGCGAAGTACTCTCTATACAGTAGATTTAGAAATATTTATGTTTGTAGAAACTCTAGATTCTAAATTATCTTTGGGGGACACCCTGTGTAACACTGTTTCACGATGATGATTTGAATAAATCGACTGATATACTTGTACAAAGTCGTCAAAGAATTTGTAGGAGTATAAAAATTGATTGATCCGTAACAAAAAGAAAGATCTGAAATAAGTGTTGTATTTACATAACAACACCATATAAAAAGAATTACGGAGTCGTATTCTATGAATATCTTCTACCTTATTTCATCTTATATCCTTCTGGAAATAAATATTCCTTGTTGTTTTCTAATTTTTTTTCTCTTAGCGGTTGAGTACCAGAATGGGGGCAGCGTAAATTACAAATCAAGAAATGGCATTGGTTGTATGTAGGGAAGGTTTTATCATGATGATCCAACAGTTTTTATCTCCATTACACTTGTGGTCTATCCTCTTAAATAATAATTTTGAAAACGATTAGCTTTTCCATGCCGCGTACTTCCACAAACTTAACTGGTACAAGATTTGAAAATTCTCCATTTCGGTTAACTCTTAAAAAGTTCGGCATTTCCGTATCGGGACGGAGCAAGGTAAAAGTTCGTCCGGATGTAGCTATTCTACATCCTGATAATTACATTCTATATAGGCAGAACAAGATTAACGATGTTCTCCGGCGCTGATATTAAGTACTGTTCATCCCCGAAAGCGCAGAGCGTCGGCGGTGTTTCCATCCTTCCCCGCTTAATTGTCGTGCCATAACCTAAGAAAGACAAAGTACGCGAAGATAGCCGCACGGGGACGAAACTTTGCCGGCGTCTGTCAGAATCTGGGGAAAACGCCATCGACGCCGAACAGTTGAGCTGTTTTTGCATGCGGAATTCTGCAATTTGCGCGCGGTTTGTGCTGCTGATTGATAGTTTCGCTTGTCACCGCGGAAACGATATAGAGAAATTTCCATTAATTTCCGTCCGAAGTTTGTTTTATTGACGTTTGGATACCGCCGCTCCCGAGGCGAATTACTGTGCTCCACGCGGACGCCCGCTATGCGGAGGAATTTCAACATCGGAAAATTACAGAGAGATGATTTGAATTTCACTTCAAACTATTGTGCGCTAATGCTTACAATGTCTGCCCACACCAGTTGGATATACGCAACTGAATGTGTAGATAATCAAAAACATTTGTGCTCGAATCAGACAAATGACATACGTAGGTTAAATAAATACCATTAAGTAGTGAAACAGGAGAAATCCTAATATAAGAAGAAGATTTAGAGAAACAATTTAATATCAATTAAATTTCTGAATGCTTTAATAAAATAGCTTAAAACTATTGGGCAAGCAATCAATCAGTCATATTAAATATTTTGCGTTAGCTTAGATAAATGAATGCGTCTAAAACGCTGCAGAATTTATTCCTCAAACAATTGAATAAGCAATATAGCCTAAAATAATTGGGTATCATCAAAAATATTTGAATATGTAGATAATTAAATTTGTTTGTATAATAGATCAGGTAACCGACACAAGTTAAAACATATGTAATTCAATTCTGAAACAATTTTTTTTTATTGGGTGTTGCTTATTTACAATCTACTCGTTATACAAGTAATAAGTAAATGTTATGTAGTTTTACATGACATGAGGGGGTTCGGCCAGCGCCTTTCTCCCCGATAACTTCACACTAGTCTTGGAAGGATTATAAAGGTAAGTCTTGCGGCCATTGCCTTTTTAATCTTCTGGCGACGGTAGGTTGGTTGGAAAGATGTCCTATAAGTTGATTTTCATGCCCTGCTAAGTTGTTGGTGTACGCGCTTGAAATCCTCTGAATCTCGCTGGCTACGTATGGAATCTTGAGATCATTGTGGAGGGTTTCATTCGTGATATACCATGGAGCATTTGACATTGTTCGAAGGATCTTCGATTGACATCTCTGCAAAATTTTTGTGTGGGAGGCCTTGGCGCAGCCCCATAGTTGTATCCCATACGTCCATATAGGTTTTAAAATGATTTTATATAAAAGTAATTTATTCGCTAGGGAGAGTGGGGATCGCTTCCCTATTAACCAGTTCATTTGTTTAATTTTGAGGTCTATCTGTTCTCTTTTAGTTTTAATGTGAGTGCTACAATTTAGCTTTTGGTCCAGATGCAGCCCAAGATATTTAACTTCGATCTTCTGGGGTATCATGGCGTCATTAATTCTAGATTGTGGACATAAAACACGTCTGTTGGTAAATGTAACTTGTGCTGACTTGTCACTATTTACTGTGATTCGCCACTTGTTGAACCAATCCTGGAGTGCGTCGAGGTGAGTTTGTAGATGTGCTGCTGCTATTTCTGGTTTTTCATTGATTGAGAGGACAGCCGTGTCATCAGCGAATGTGGCAATTTCGGTATTGGTTGTTGTAGTTGGCATGTCGGAAGTGTAGAGTAGATAGAGCAGCGGTCCTAGTACGCTACCCTGTGGTACTCCGGAGGTGATTTCGTAGTAGTCGGACACTGTGTTATTCATCTTGACTTGAAAGGTCCTGTCGGCTAGATATGATTTTAGGACTAAATATAGTTGGCTTGGGAAGTGTATTTTGATCTTGTATAATAGGCCCAAATGCCACACTTTGTCAAAAGCCTGTTTTATGTCCAGGAATGCGGCTTTTTTTTTTTAAGAATCGTGGAGTTGCCATAGCAACTCCACGATTCTTATCCCACCCCGCTTACCTCGGATCAGCGCACGTAGCGCTATGCACGAGTCTAACATGCCCCACCCTTGAAAAACCCCCCCAACTATGCTACCTAGTCACTCCCGCTGCTCCAGAATTAATTAAAATTCGGGCCACAACGGGAGTCGAACTCGGGTCAACCGGTTGCGAAGCGGACTCTCGCCCACTGCGCCACCCGGTCGCCTCAGGAATGCGGCTGTACATATTCGTTTTGTCTCTAGACTTTCCATTATATGAGTAACAATTCGATGACCCTGATGGATTGTTGAATGAGACCTGAAACAATTAACCATCAAATAAGTTCAGAATGATTTTGGCAAATCAGCCCGAAACAGTTGGGTACAATAACAAGTGAATTTTTGGTTAATCAAATTAAATATCTTTAGGTCAAACAACTGAAGATATCTAAAACAATTGTTTTTGCATTTGACATTGAAACAATTGAATACCAAATGGATTGAAGAATAGGCAACGTAGCCTAAAATATATCACTACAAAAATAGTACAAAAAATTAAATTGGGAAACCAGACCATACCTTTTTATTATACGACACTGTTCAATATGTTTAAAACAAGTGACAAGTAAAGTTTAAAATAAATGAACACAAAATGAATTGATGATCTGGTAAAAGAACTTAAAACAGTTGGCAATAATAACAGACGAGCGGATAATCAAACTAAATGTCTCTACCAGATCAGACAGTTATAGGTACAGCTGCGGAAACATAAACCGGGACACTAACATTTCGCAAGCGTAAATTGATTTGTTTGAACTTTATAACAATGGTTACCAAGTAATCTTTAATAACAACGAAAGTAAATTAGAGACAAATAAAAATTTATTAATATTTGGTCATACATCCATTCGTTTCTGCTACTGTAGCTGAACGTCTCGGCATCGATGCAACTAGATTTCGAATAAAATCCACCTCGATATTATTCCATGCTTCGTGAATGACATCTATCAGTTGCCCCTAATTCCTTGGCCGAAAGTTTTCCTGGTAAATGTTTTCTACCATGTAACTCCAAACATTTTCCATTGGATTTATGTCGGGACTTTTCGATAGCCAACCTAATAATACATTGGCGTTATTGTTGTTGAACTACTGCCTAACAATACGAGATGTGCGGACAGGCGAATAATCTTGTTGAAAGATAAATTCCACGGGGTGCAGCCGCTGAACTGATGGTAGCATAATCTTTTCAAGTCTATTCAAATAAATTTGTACATTCAATCTTTCGTTTATATGCCAGCACACACCTCCACCTTCGAAGCTAATCCACCCCCACATGTTAGCAGAAAAGCGGCCACTAGCATGGATATTATGGGCATGTCTTTCTTCAAACGGGCAGTTTCGGGGTCGATATACGCGAGTACGCCTGTTACTGAAAGATTGAAATACCTTCTCATCTGAGAAGATTACAGTTTATTCTTTGAGGCTTTCGCGGTTTCTCGAACTGTCAATATTACAATTTACTTTCGGCTTAGACCGCGTCGTCATTTGGGAACTACACCCAGCATTATCGGGTAAGACCGACCTGTAGCTTGTGCTGTCAGTCAGGCTGTAGCAGTGTTATCTTCACTCTGAAGATGCAAGCTGCAATGTCTTGCGAAACGTTAGTTTGTATGGGTTCACAAACAGCTAACAGGCATAAGCCGATTAAGTATTATTGTCCCGGCAAACAAAATACATCAAGATCAAATCCTTGTCCGCCCCAAGGTTTGATTAATATAAGCACACGGCCCTGTTTAGGCAGGCAGGGCCTACGAACAAATATAGCTCAAACTTCTAGAGCAAATGCTTGTAAAGGCAGATAAGCTACAGGTCGGGCCTTACCTAATAATGCTGGGTGTAGTTCCCAAATGACGACGCGGTCTAAGCCGAAAGTAAATTGTAATATTGACAAGATTACAGTTTTCCAGAAGTCTTTCTTCATTTCTGTTTAAAAACTCTTGAGCATATTTAACTCTTAGGATTTTCGGACAGCTGAATAATTTGCATTTTCGCTGTTTTTCAACCGGTTTCGGGCCTTTCGTACAGTAGCTGGAAAATTAACATTTTCGCAAGCACTTACAGCAGTCTCAAATGGATTTCGCCTTAAAACATTTAGCAATGCATCATTTTGATCTTCAGTCGTACACTTCTGTTGTCCTGTCCCATCTATTCTTCTCACGCTTTGATCTTCATCCTATCTACTCTTTAATCGTTCTACCGTACTCTTAATAACATTAAATCGTTCTCCTATTTGTCTATACGACCACCCATCTCCTATTCCCTGTATAATTCCTTTTCTTATATTTTCATTAATATGATGATACATTTTATAAATGTTAATTGTAACTGATGACATTAGTAATGCATGACACATGACATTTGACAACAATCAGAAAGGATAGTTTACACTATCCAAATAATACAAATAATAGAAAATCTCCATATAAGCTTGTCCCGGTTTATGTTTCCACAAGTGTACATATTTAAAACAAATGTCAGATTAATTAAAGAATGGTTTGCGAAAAACAGTTGAAAATGATTGAGCATCATAACAAGTGCCCATGCCCATTGTGGTTTCGCTTTTAGGTTAGGTTAGATTATTGATTAAATTTAGAACAAATGCCATAGATTTGAACTTTGGAAATAATTGACTATAATCATTTAGACCAACTAACCAAAACAATTGAGTATCGCAAAAGGTGAATTTGCGTCATCAATTAAATATGTTTAGCAATATAATTGAAGCAATTTGAAGCAAATGCTGCAGAACTTAACATTAAACTAATGGAATTCAAATTATTTAGAGAGAGGTTTTGACAAAACAGTAATTGGGTATTATGACAAGTAAATTTATAGGAAATTAAATACATATGTATTAGGATAAACAGTTGAATGTATATAAAAAATGCTAGAAAATTTCACTTTGGAATACATAATTAAATATTAGGTGAATTGGTGAGTGGCTCAGATAAATCAGACTAAAACAATTCAGTACTATAACAAGTAAATTTGTCAGAGAAATGAATCTATATAAAACAAATGATAGAATTTAACATGAAAACAACTGAATATCATATGAATTGAAAAATGGTTTAGACAAATTAATCGGGAATAATTACAATTGATTTTTTACAATGAATTAGCTGTAGTAAACGAAGCAATAAATTCAATTTAAAAAATAAATGCGGGGAATTTAACATTTGATCCAGTAATTATCAAAGGAATTGATGAATTGTTATATCAAACTACTGGATGTATGGACAACCAGATCTGTATTGAATTAGGCGAATGACCATAAATGCATATACATTGATATAACCAAACATCAAATCAGTAAATTGTTAATTTGGGTGCATTGCCACCCCTCCCGGACTCTAAGTTATTTAGTTAATTACAAATTAATTATGCTGCTGTACACATCATTGTATAAATTATGACTTTTTGCCAGATAAACTGTAGTTTGTAAAGTTACAATGTGTTGAAAATGTATATTTCGCAGGAATTCGCATAATTCAACTGTTTGCAAAATGTCTAATCATTTTACAAAACGACGTCATTTTGAACAAACGTTTACTTTTTCGCAATGTGACGAGTTTCAGTAATTTTGCAAAATGTTTATTGCTGTTAGGCAAACTGAACAACGAATTGATTTTATGCAACGTCACTGTAAAATTTAGGCTCTTTGAAGTTTATGGAAGATAATAAAATAAATGTGTTTATGTGGGCAAAATTTTATTACAATCACTTACATTAGGTGTGTACTAAAAAATAAACATACGGGGTGTAAATTTAAAAGCGTACAATGTGTTGTACTTCTAGAAGTAAGATAGGCATTGATCTTTTCTAGAAAGCTTTTCGATAACACAGAGGGGGGACCATAATGACTCATTCGGTAACCTTCCCTTTTCAACTCCTTAAGCTCTAGGTAGGTACCCTAAAATAAATGTCAAATGGTAACACCCACTTTGTGATACCTCATTGATAAGCTCTTAGAAAATGCTGTTCAGTAGTACGACCTGTTTTTCCCGACTCGTTCAGGAAAAAATAGAAAAAAACTCAAGAGGTTCTGAACCAATTATTTAAAATAAATTGTCCAGGACAATGGATCTGTAGAAGAAGACGAATAGAATGGCCTCCAAGGCCTCCAGATTTTGACCCCATTAGACTTGCTTCTATGGGGTCACTTAAAATCTGTTGTCTACAAAACTCAGTCCCAGTCCATTGCACAACTGCGACAACGAATAGTTTAGGAGTGTCGAGCTATTACGCGACGAACCTTCCAAAATGTTTGGATAAAATTTGAGAGTAAATTCTACTATTGCCTAGAGCAGTGGCCTCCAAACTTTTTTTTATGTAAAACAGACTACTAGGATTTGTATTAAGTTTTGGATGTTTTGGAATACGGTCGTTAGGATTTGGATTACATTATTTATATGATGGGAGTTGGATATGTATTTGATGTATTGGACGGCTCACTGTATCGGGAAGTGACTGCGGGGCGCATGGCAGCCAGCCTCTACAGCAAGGTTAAGTCATGCAGCCGGAGGAAAAGAAGATCGGAGGACCGTATTCTACGTGGAAGACGTTATTGGAGAGGGACATACAGAGCACCGGCATGCCTACAGAAACATGGGAGGAATGGGCGCGAAGAGGAGAGAATGTCCGACGAGAGGTAAACCGAGTATATGGGACGGCTAGGGAAACGCTGACCGCTCAATCCCGAAGCAAACGGCTAACGCAATGGAAACCGAATGGAAATCCGGGCGGTAAATCTCCAATAGTTAGTTAGTCATTAGGCACCTACGATAGGAGCACTCTGTTCACCTTCCACATTAATTAGATAAGACCTCCGAACACTGTAAATCTCGATCCCCAGGCTACTAGGTTCAGAAGTCTCATAGCACAAAGGGCAGCTTAACTCAGTCAGGGAGTACCTCTTAAGAAGCTATTACTTCCTAGGAAACTAAGATAGGTGCACTATGTAATTTTAGACGACGAGATAAATGTGAAATCAGAACATTGTGAAACTTTGCTATCAAAGTTAGTAGGCTCAACTGCTTACGAGCATAACGGTCTCGGCTACGTACTCAACACCCATTGAGGCGTAGTTTACTAACTACCCGGTGTTGCAGCAGCGGTGTCTTGCGGTATGCATTGCAGACATACTAACGTTGTGCAGTGCCCCATCCGATCCCACCCTATCCCGCAACTTCCTACCTACCTTACTGGCATGGGGTGGGCCTGGCGTATCCAGGATCGGCCTTCGAGTCAGCTCCATGTCAGATGATGATGATGATGATGATACTTACCCCTACAACAGAAAAAAACTATAGCGCGTACCCCCTATACAGCATATATGAAAGTGGTTTAATACTGTGTTCCAACATGCACTAATTGAAATATCTTAACCTATTGCTATATTTAATAAAGCTATAGTAAGCTACCCTAAAAAAATGGGTTGTTTAACCGCATATAAATCAAACAAGAGGTAAATTTGTGTTTCCGATCTTGATTTTGGTTTCGTAAAGCTGCACAACTTGGTTCCTAGATAGCAAAACTGATGTAAAATTTATGAATTTATTTCTTTTCTTTTGATTAAAATATGTTCCTAGTAAAGTCCTTATGTGTGTGATGGAGCTTCTTGTTAATTTTGATTAACATTGAAGTTGTTTTTAATAATTTATTTATAACTTAATGTAAAATTATTAATTAATGCATTGGTAATATTCCTTTTTGTGTAGTTTTAGTAATACAAAAATTATTGTACTTTTTAAATATTTGTATTTAATTTGGTCAATTTTAATGCTTAATCCTGATTGGAGGAGCCCCTTGGGGACACAAAAAAATGCATTTGTATGTAGCGGGTTGCTAGGCAACTCGCTAAAAAACGATGAATTTTGTCTTGTAAAATAAAAAAGTTGCACTCTGACCAGCAAGATGAAAGGACGCTAAATTTGTTGCTCCGCTAAATTTGTAATTTATGATTACAAATTAGCGTTTTCAAGTTAAAATAAATGTGTTAATGTGTTAATGTGTTACGTATTTAAAGTGTTTTCTTCCACTTACGTTCGAGAAATAGTGAAAATCTCCGAAAAATTCCAATTTTATGGAAATTTAGAAAGTCGGGGTGGGTTCTTCAATTGTTTTCTATCGATTTTCAGTTGTTATGGCTGGTCGATAATTTTATTTTGGCAAGTTAACCCAAATGTCAATGTCACTTGTGGAAAATTTGAAATCTACAAGAAATATTTAAATTTATTTAAATATAAATAAATAAATAAAAGGAAGTGCTTCGAAATATTAATATGGAAGAATAAGTTACAACAAGAAACTACATTACAAAGTTTTATTTTGAAACAATTTGTATTACACCAAAGTTGCAGTCAACAAATATGAGGTGTGTTTCTTATAAAGAAAAATATAAACATTTGAAAAGATAAATAAAATAAGAATTGGTGTTTTGTTATGTTTATGTTGAATTATGTACTTGGATAGTATTTTGTATTATAAAAGGGAAAGCTCTAATAATTTTAAAATTCATTTTGCTAACTAATTTCTATCTGATAGTTTACTTGATTTTCCCTGTTTTCTTTGTGTGTGTACTTGCTTTGCTACCAGCTACACGAGTTTATACAGTACAACCGATTATAACAGCGACCCTGAGATCTACAAAAAGGTTGGTGCAATTTTATTTGATTTCATGTTGGTTAAACAATTTATGAATTTGTTTATTTTGAAGATTCAGCTAGAGGATGATATCCCGATTAAGAATTTGATATTGTTTTATGTCGCCCAATGTGTAGGTTTAACCATTCTCTTTATTTTTATTTGTCCCAACCAACGTTATAAATATTATTATAGTAGTATTTAATTTATTTGTCGCATAGCAATATGTGGATATATTATATACCGAGTGATAACCACCAAACCTGGCCATAGCATGCATGTTTCAAACAAATTGCCTTGAAATATTTTTGTTTAATGTCATTTTGACAGCTTATTTTTTTAATGAAATTGCGTTATAAGTCGTGCTTATACCTAACTAGTATTGTGTTTATTTTGGATGTAGTTTGTTTTCGTTTATTTTGTTAAAATGTTTATAATAACTTGACCATTTTACTAATGATAATTAAATTTGTGCTGTTTAGTAGGAATTAATGAAGTAGGCGACATAAATTTTGCAAAAACTATGGCCAGGTTTGCTAGTTATCACTCGGTATATACCTATATACACAAAAGTGGTCAAAAATCAAGCTATTTCTATATCTGTATAGGCATATATACACGTTTGTGTGTGTATTTCATGGATTGGCGGTTTTAAATAAAAGATTAGCAAGACTATTGACCGCGGTCAGGATTCTGAAGAGGTGATAGTCACTCGGCGCTAAGTTGGGACTGTACGGGAATGGTTAAAAATTTCCCAGTTGAATTGCTCAATGAACTGCACAATGCGAGCCGTTGCGTGCGGTTGGGCGTTATAGTGTAAAAAATACGACTCCAAAGTCGGTAATCCTCGTTGTTTGTTCTGAATTGCCGTTCTCAACTTTCTTAAGGTCTCACCATACACGTGTGCATTAATTGTCTTGCCGCTTTCCAGGCAACCAAGGAACAATAAGGCTTTCCCGTCCCAAAAAAAAGGTAGTTATAAGCTTTCGGCTTAGGAATGTTTGCTTGAACTTTTTGGTTTTGCAGTGATTGTTGTTTGTTTCAACGTTTCTGCACGAAATCCGAGTGTCGTCGCCAGTCACAGTGTGATTTAGCTACTCATCGCCATCAGTTTTTTAACGATGCAGGAAGGTCAGTGCAGAGGCTATTCGCTGGCGTTTGTGGATATCCGTCAACATTTTTAGCACCCAGCTCGCATAAAGTTTGTCGTACTGTAGTTTGTTCGTGACAATATCATAGTTTACCGTACGTGAAATTTGAGAAAAATTTGGGGCTATTTCAGAAATAATAAAAATCCGATTTTCTTGTTCGCTTTTTCAACAGCAGATGGTGTCCCACTTCGTTTCTCATCGAGAACATCTATTTGGCGATCTCTGAAATTCCTATCAGTGTTTGAATAACAAAAGCACTCCACCAATGCATCAAACAGGCTATGCCCTTCATTCGATGGGGATATTTAAAAGGCCATTAGTTTCCGAAAAAACCTCGTACATCACGCCACTGACTAAATTCAAAATGTTTTAGTTATTTGAAATTTGTATTCCATTAAGAGAACAAAAATAGTTTTGTATTTTTATTAGTCTGCTCTTTTATCATGACAACTAACATTTGGTTTACAGTGTTTTCCATGTTTCACACTGCACGAGTTCATCGCAGCACTTCAAAATAGGTGTTCATGCAATTATGGAGCTTCAAAGACAAAATAACTACAATAAAAATTGACTTAGTTTTTTACAGTACACAATACGAAACAATATACTTGAATTGTTGGATGTTGGCGATCAACGTGATATATAATTTATTTTATACATGACGACGCCCATTCTCTCTAGTATGTGCTGATTAGAAATTGATTCAATGAAAATTTTTCACACAAATGAGTAAGTCGTGGTGTAAATGAATAAATTCATTGGTGGGCGCAGTCGCTTGACTTAAATTCTATGGATTTCTCCGTGTTAGGATACCAAAACCGCATAGTTTATTCAACGTCAGGGAAAGATTTGGAGACATTAAGAATTGGTGTTGAAGGTGCTTGAAAAAAATACTGAAGGATTTGTAAAAGGACTGTCCCTAAAAAAAACTGCAGTCGTGAAAACCGCATTTCTTGTTTTTCCACTGTAATCAATGCGGCAGCAAACACGGAAAACATGTTCGTAAACCAAATTATAATCATCATTAGAGTATATTTTCTGTACATACTACGGCAAATATTTGGATAACATTCGGTGTTTACTAGTAAAAGCCGTCCACAAATCTTACCATTTCGTATGATTTACGAAATATTGAAGAAAATGTAATTTAAAAATTGTTTTCAACGCCCTGTATTTCAAAAATGATGAAGTTGCGGACTGCACTTTATTAGGTAAAAAGTCTAAATTCGGTGTGTGATATTTCCTGCATAAATTATATTTTTTGTCGTAATATACTTTATTATTAAAACAATAAGACAATTCACGCACTTCTTAGACAAACTAGAAAATATTTTAAACTTCCTTTCGAATTAAGATTGCGTCCATAAGTATACAATGGTTATTTGTCGTGGGTGGGTATAACTCAATGAAAAGCAAAGAAAATTAATAACGGGCAACGTATGTACGAAATCGCGGCCGATATTTAACAATGAAAGGATGTCTGGTGGTAAAACAAAGTTAATATTGATAATATGAGGTCTCGGAGTGATTCTCAGGAACGCTCAGAATCAATATTGATTTAACATTTATAGGATGGGCGTTCGGGCTTCGTAAATACCTTTATACGAACCTGTTAATTACTCAGATATGCCTGCTTGTTGTTAGTGAATCCAATATAGAGAGTTTAATAACTTCGTGCTGCAATATCTTAACGTTTTTATAACCAGCTAAGCAACAAAGTTATGGTACTTACGCGAGCTTTGAAGCGGTTTGTTTTGTTTTGGTTTGACTACAAGAACGACGCGAAGAAAAAAAATATAATAGGAAATAAGATTTAACAATTTTAAAATGTTTAAACGTTTTAATTATCATGACATTTATTTTTATTCTAAACAAACTTAGAAGTCGAAATGATTTAAAAAACCGAACTAATCTCAAAAAGGAAGAATGTAGAGTGGATGAACATGGTTTCGGACAGATCTATTAAAAGGATGAAGGATAAGCGACAGACAAAAGGAGAAGGATAGAATATACGGCAAAAACTAATAAAGTCATTTCTTAGAGTCGATAATATCACATCCCTGTTTATGAAATAAGCTTAGAGGGACAGAAGAAATAAGAGCAGGACAGTTATGAGTAGAACAGACAAATAATAAAACCAAACCATAGGTACTTCCATTAATCGAGAAATACAATAAATATGGAGAGAATGAAGCGGCGTGGGAAGGAGAAATGCGGTTGAGAAGGAAGTAAGAGCGGAAACAAAATGTCTGATAACAATCGCAACAACTATAATTTTATGAAAGCAAACACTAAGAGATCCTGTAATATTGTGGTTAAGGGAACCAAGTAAAGTGAAGGAGGCGTAAGAGAAGTAGTTTAAAGAATGAATTGAAGAGCAGAAGGCGGGGAATGAGAAGCAGGCAAAGGAAGAGAGATATAAATCAGAGGAATAGGGATAAAAAACTTAAGACGAGTGCAACATAAAATAAGAAATGAAGAATGAAGTTGATGAAAAGAAAAGTAATAATGAAAAAGCGAATGAGGAACAAATAAAAGGAATTCTCATAGTTGAGAATACCTGCAGTATTGGTGAAGAAAAGGGTGGAAAGAAGAGAGAATGCAGTCAAAAAGACTAAAAAAGGGCAGTTTGAAGCAATAGAGAAATAGAAAAAGAGGGTACGAAGAGGGTTACAGGTGACGTGAAGAAGGTGTAGGAGAAGGAGTTTAAAGAACGAACTGCGGACCTGAAGGAGGAATAAGGAACAAGCAAAGGTTGAAAGAATGAAAAACGGACAGAATATGGATGAAAAGCTTAGACGGGTGGAACAATAACAGCATACAATTGAAGAAAAGAGAAGTAGGTACTAATAAAATATATAGATAAGCCACAAAACAAGAGAAAGTCTTATAGTTGTTAATACATATAATGTTAATAGAAAAGAGCGAAAAAGAAGAGAGAATGTAGTTAAAAAGATTAGAAAGACGCTCTTTGAATCAATAGAGAAATAGAAGAAGAGGGTTCCAGGTGATATGAAGAAGTGATAGGAGAAGGGGTTTAAAGAACGAATTGAGGACCTGAAGGGGGGAATAAGAAACATGCAAAGGTTGAAAGAATGAAAACAGACAGAATATGGATGAAAAACTTAGACGGGTAGATCAATAAGAGCATACAATTGAAGAAAAGAGAAGCACTAATAAAATATATAGATACACAACACAACAAAAGGAATTCTTATAGTTGTTAATACTTACAATATTAATAGAAAACAGCGGATAAGAAGAGAGAATGTAGTTAAAAAAATAAAAAAGGCGCTGTTTGAAACAATAGGAAAATAGAAGAAGAGGGTAGAAAAAAAGGCTCCAGAGGAAGTGAAGGACGGGTAGGAGAAGGAGTTTAAAGAACTAACTCAGGAACTGAAGGGGGGAATAAGGAACAAGCAAGGGATGAAAGAATGAAAAACAGAAAGAGTAGGGATGAAAAACTTAAGATGGATACAACAATAAGAACATATAGTTGAAGAAAAGAGAAGTAGTAATAAAAAAAGACAGATGAGCCACAAATAAAACGAATTCTTATAGATGAGAATACTTACAATGTTAATAGAAAAGAGAGGAAAAGAAGAGAGAATGCAGTCAAAAAGATTTAAAAGGGGCCTATTTGAAGCAATAGAGAAATAGAAAAAGATGATAGGACGAAGAGGTAGAAGGAGTTTAAGGAACAAACTAAGGAGCAGAAGGGGTATGCGGAATAAGCAAAGGAAGAAAGGATGAAAGCAGAAGAAGTAGGGATGCAAAACGGGTTGAAAAGTAAGCGAATACAGTTGAATAAACGAGAAGTAATATGAAAAACGACAGACAAGGAACAAATAAGAGGAAATATTATAATTGAAAATACTTACAATATTAATAAAGAAACGGAAAAGAGGAGTGACTGCGGTTTAAAGATTAAGAAGACGCTGTTAAAAGCAGTAGAGATATAGAAAAAGAAGGTAAGAAGAAGGGAACCGGGGTGAAGCGAAGGAGGGGTTGGAGGCATTTAAGGAATGAACTTTGTAGCTGAAGGGGGGGATAAGAAACAAGCAAAGGAAGAAAAGATGAAACAGAAGGACTTGCGATGAAAAAGTTAGACGGGTGGAACAATAAGAAAATACAGTTGAACAAAGTAGCAACAATAATGAAACATGACAAATCACTAACAAATAGAAGGAGTTTCTAAGCTTTAGAAGGAACTGGTTTAACAAATAGAGATATAGAAAAAGAGTGTAGAAAGGAGGGAGCTAAGTGAAGTGAAGAACGGGGGGGGGGTAGAAGGGGTTTGTAGAGCAGAACTGAAGAGCAGAAGGAGAGAATAAGAAACAAGCAAAGGGTGAAAGGATAAAAAAAACAGAAGGACTAGCGACGACAAACTTAAAAGGTCGAACAATAAGAGAATACAGTTGAAGTAACGAGCAGTAATAATCAAAAATGACTGATAAGTGACAAATAAAAAGAATTTTTACGTTGAGAATATTTACAATGTTAACAAAATAAAAAGAACGGACACGGGGCGGAAATGCAGTTAAGAAAATTACCAAGGAGCTGTTTAAAGCAATAGATATACAGAAAAAGAGAATAGGAAGATAAGTGGTAAACCAAAATAGCAGTTCTTAAGATTGACAGAGAAATTATTATCAGTGTCCATCTAACGTTCTCATCCCTACTCCTTCAGTTTCTCTCCTGTTATTTCTTATTCTCCCTTCTTCTCTTCGTTTCCCTCTTTATACTTTATCCTACCGCTCCTTCACTTCTCCTGGTTCCCGTAATTTCACCTTTACAGCATGTCCTGATCTCTAGATATTGCTTTTTCATAAATTAACAGTAGTTATTACCATCCCGATGCCTTTTGTTTTACCTTCTGCTAATTTACAGTCTTAAAAATGTACACAAGTAATTCGTATTGGTACTTATGTTAGTCTTACTTATACGCGTGTCAATTTTCTGTAAGTTAGACGACGGTAAGAAGAATGTAGTGTATGGTGTATGTATTCTTGCAATAATAATTCCTGAGTGAAATGATGAATTTATCAAAATAGCATCTCAATGTCAAGATTTAAAAAAGTTAAAGCCAGAAGCAAATTTCGGGAAGATTTGGAGATCACTTGACGTTTTTATATTATCTGAATGTATTGAGATAATTATCCGCCTATATTTATACAGGGTGAATTTTAAATGGCGGAAAATATTTACATCACGCAATTCTGCATCAAAAACTGAGCAAAAAATTCTACAAGTGTTTTGCCCGAAAACGTTTAGTTTTTGAAGAATTCTTAATTAAAGTTTTGTAAACTTAGCAACACTGTGTGGTCAATGGTATGAGGGGTATTGATATCTAGTTAGCCTGGAAAGTTTCTAGTAAAGAAAAGTGAATATAGTTGCTATGGTTACAACTATGATGATTTATAAATAAGTTGTCAAAGTTTGACATGCATAAGTTGAACGGTGATCAAACTGTAAATTTTTGAAAACAGTATATGTCTGATAAAATGATGGAATTTGAAAAAATCGAGTTTTGGTCAGTTATTAAGTATTTATTATTGAAAGGGTTATCGGGCAAAGAAATTTTTGCTAATATGATAGGAACCTTAGGTTCCAGAGACTAAAGAATAATCTAAACAGTGGAAACATGTTGGTCCTCCACGACCCAAAAAATTCCGTGTTCAAAAATCGGCTGGCAAAATTCTTACTTCAGTTTTCTGAGACAAAGATAGGATAGTTCTGATAGATTTATTTGGAACGGAGAACTTGCCAGAGGTGTGCTGTTTTTGCAAGACAACGCTCCTGCTCACAAGTCGTTGATTGCACTGCAAAAAAATTGATTATTTTGGTTTTGAATTGGTTGACCATCCGCCCCATTCTCCGGATTTAGCACCGTCAGACTATTACTTGTTCCCAAAACTCAAAAAACATTTGAAAGGTAAAAGATTTTGTACTAATGACGAAGCAATATGTGCCCTTGAGGAGTGGTTTGCATACCAAGACAAAGATTTTTTTTAATGGCTTAGAATTACTTTATGAACGTTTTGCTAAATGTATAAAACTTAAAGATTATACTGAATAAATAAAATTTTGTTTTGAAATATTGTGGCGTTTTATATGGTAGGCTGGTCAAGGTAATGGGCTGCTACGACCAATCCATCGTTCTGGAAATTCATGATTTAATCATTCTCGTGTTTGAATTCCCCAGTGTGCTGGTGCCTCGACCATTTGAAATAACATATTTCTTCTTAAATCTAATGGTACATCATCAAATAGATCCCTAAAATCGGTGTCTAAGAATTCAACAAAATTATTCGCGTTTAGGCGATCAGGGAAAATGTGTGGTTCTATAAGCCTATTACCAATAATACCAACCCACACATTAACGCTAAACGGAACTTGATGATTTGTTTGGTACGGTGCATGGGGGTTTTCACAGGTCTATTGGTGCATGTTATGGATATTAAATGTTCCATTTCTGATGAATGTAGCTTCATCAGTCCACAAAATATGTCCAATAAAACCAGGATCCCTTTCTTGCTCACGAAGTAACCATCTGCAAAATCTGGCTCTTTGCTGATAGTCTTCTGGTAATAATCCCTGTACTCCTTGATAATGATACGGGTGCATTTTCCTGTAATAAGCGATGAGCTGTTCTTTGGCTAACATCAAACATTCTGGCAATGGATTGGGTACTTTACTCTGTTTCATTTTCGACTACATTTAAGATATTTTCTTCAACCAGTGGTAACAATACTCGGTGAGGACGGCCTCTGGAATAGGTGCAGTTTTTCCAGTTTCTCGCATTTGTTGATCCAATCGTCAAATAACATTACTATTTGGACGCCTTTTGTTTGGATACCGTTTGGTATACAAAATTACCAGCAGCATTAAAATTGCTATGACATGCCCCTAAAATCAAATACATGTCTGCATACTCCACAAAACTGTACTCCATGACGTTAATTTGGCAAATGAAACATAAATACAGCGTGTCCCAAAACTCCTGGGACATAGAGCTACCACGTATTCTAGAGGTCAAAAGAAGTCGATTGGACCCAACTTTGTCGTATACCAAAATGTACCGTTTGCCCGTGAGAGGAGTTCAAAGTTTACTTAAAAAATCACATTTTTGTATGCTGTTCAGAAACGTGTGAACCAATTTTAATGAAATTTGGTACCTGGGCACTTCAAAGGAAGCCACTACTT
>JABXWE010014893.1:0-27415 GCA_014611495.1 Limonius californicus | reverse complement strand
CTGTTTTAAAGATATGAACTTTAACACTCTCGTACAAGAAAACTAAGCTCCAAATACCTATTTTTTTTTTGAAGATTTGTATTAAGCATTCATAAAGGAAAAATTCTACCTGAAGCTTTTAAGGCATTTAAAGGACACCCTGTATATATACATTTATATTATGGTGTTAAAACGTCTTATCTGAAAAGTAAAAATATCGTTAGCATTAGGAAGCAATATTTAAGTAGTCTGATGGAAAATTTATCTGATTCTTTGAATATTATATGATGTCTTATTTATATTATATTATATTATAATTATGAAGCCTTCACAAGCCTTATAGGCCCATCGCTGTGGTGTCAGGTCAGGATAAGCTAGTTTGTGCTATGCACAACAGGGCCTGGCAGGGAGCCAGTACCGATCACCCAGGGAATTAGAAAAATTTCCGACCCGAGTTATTCGAACCGTGAAGTGTTTGGACTATTACATCCAACTTGGCTCTCTTACAACTGAGCCATTCCCGCCCTTATGTACTTATATAATAAACTATATTTTTTGAACCTGTCGTAGGACTCGTATTCGTTATAAAATGGCAACCTTCATATAGTATTATCCTAACTTTTTTCAGTTTGCATAATCTTTTTTTTCTCTCATTCATTCATACTACCGTCCCCCCCTCACCGGAACCGCTTTCGCATTATTTCAGGGGGTGCGGGCGTCCCTTACACACTAACCATTCATGCAACGTACACCCTAAACTTTAGTAAGCGAAATGCGGTCGCCCCAAGGAGATGTGAAACCTCCACCGATCGGACCGAATTTCGCTGTGAACTAGAGTGGCAGCGCGTATCCGCACTGCTCCACCGAGGGCCCCAAGTTTGCATAACCTAACCTAACCCAAACAATACTGGTTTAATTTTAACGTTCTTACCCTACGCTAACCATAGCTCTTAGTTCAACACACATATCCTAGTTACCTAAGCAAATTAATATGATTTATAAACCCTATGAAACGTAAACACATGTAATTTTAACACAACCTGATCTTATCTAATTTTCACCATACTGAAGTTTAGATAGCCTTAATCCAATTTGGACATAACCTAATAGAATCTAATATGCATTTAACCTAACTTATGCAACTTTACCCAACCCAATCTACCTTAGGTTTGCACACCTAGCCCAACGTTTTTATGCTTCTTAACCTTAGATAACTTTAAGCTGGTATTACGTATCTTAATCAGGCTAATCGTAATCCGACTTGCGTCTACTTGATTCTGATGTCATTAAAGTTATTATCATAATTTTGTATGGCTACACATTAAAGTTAAGTTTCTCAACTTAATGTAACCTAACGTAATATCACTTAGCTTAATTTTAACCTAACATCCTAAACTTTCCATTCTTTTTAAACTAACATCTCTTTAACTCAAAGTGATAAAATTTATATTTAACTTAAGTTGAGCTAACATTCATGTAACTTAATCGAACTTGAATCTAAGCTAACTTAAAGTAACTTAAATGTAACCTAACAGAAGTGTATCCCAGTCGAATCTAACTTTAACATTGCTTTATCCGACCTAACTTTAACGTAACTAAACCTAAGGCCTGAATGACACGGCACAAAATTATGTACAAAATTTTGTAAAATATTCTGTCTTTGAGCTAGCGCAAATAGGTGCAAATTACGTTGACATAATGCGAGAAAACTGTCAAAATAGTCATGAGACTGTCTTTAAAGCAGAATTTTATCAAAATTTCATGAACGCACGATAAAGCAAACAAGCTGCAGCAGTAAAGACCCCGAGCGAAATAAGAGAAAGTGCGTGGAGTGTCGATGTGGCGGCGTAAACACGTGGTAAACTTATACTTCTCAGCCCTCTGTGACTCTTAATAAACACTAAAAATTACTCGTTTGCGCATCGATGCAACCCCGACTTTGTACAAAATTCTGTAGGAACATGAATCTATAGAATTTTATACAAAATGTTGTTGTATGAGACGATACAGAATTTTTAAAAAAACTTTGAACAAAATTCTCAACAACTTTTAGTACAAAATGCTGTGCCGTGTTATACAGACCTAAGCTAGCTTTATAAACTGTATCGTAACTTAAGCCGCGCTCAACTTCGGCTTACCTCTCCGAAAGTAAGAGAGCTGCTATAGGGTAACTCAACTTCAACCTATTATATCTAAACCTAAATCGTGCATAAACATAATATTGTCCCAAAGTGAATTACTTACGTACTGTACTAATTTGCATTAAATGCCTAAAACTTAAAATTAAATTATGATTTCCAACTTCGGGTATAACTAAGATTACCTTGAATAATGTTTATCCTAAATAAATTTAATCCTAAATCAACAGCCCTTTTCCGTCCCACTCTTGGGAATCGTCCTCTTTTCAGCCACGTGTTTCTCCTCAGCACTAATCTACAGTTAACGAATCTGAACAACAGAAATTCCAGGAGGTTTTTAGCATCCCACGGTTGAATTTTTAGTCGCTAGTTGGTTCAAGGATTCAAACCCAAGGCACAATCGACGTTTTGCTCAGAAAACAAGCGCTCTGCCAACTAAGCTACCACCACATCTATCCTAACCTAATAAAAGTACAATTGTCCTAACCAAAACCTTGATTTCACCTTACGTAGTGAAGCTTTAATGTAATATTCACAATTTCTTTCCTTGAATTTGTAAGAAAAATTCAACATTTTGGTGGGAAACAAACGTTTTTCTCGGTTAGTATACATTTGAAAACAATTTTTCATAATTATTTACTTTTTCCAATAACATTTTCGGATTCTAGTTAAATATTAGACTTTGAACGTCATAAACCATGCTAATTTGTTCATTAAATTAGAAACAGGTTTGTTGTGGTCAGATTTTCAATAAAACATACAACGATAGAACGTAGCTTGACCGTCATGATTTATCGCAAAGCTTATTTTACATAAAATTTCCATTTACAAGACTTTCGATACCTGTCGAAACTGCGGGCGATATTTCAAATCTATCCGGAAATACCTTTATCATCGTTAAAAATTCCGGTTGTCAGCGGTTTCCAAACAGCAAGATCACTTCAGTAATTTGCGCAAACTTTCTGGCCATTAATCATTATTAAATGCCCACAAAAATTTACCGATGTGCCGGTATGGATTTTAACATCTGCGCTCTACTGTGTCATTAAAGTTAATTTGCTTTAAAAATTAGCGTTTCGGATGAAAGCTGCCTGGTCGACAGTAAAGTTTTTGAGAGCTTAAAAAACCTTTTCAGCAAACAAATTGAATCGCTGGCAGATCTCAATTAATCTTGCAATCGGTGGCTCTGATTTTGATGAATTAAACATGGCATTGTTTTCCGACGGAAAATGGTAGTAATACCTACGCAGCGAAAGTATTTCTTCTTCCTAGATTTTATTGTAACAATTTTACATTACAATACTCATCATCCAATCCCAATGTTTTACTCCACAAATTTTTATTTTGACAAATCCCCTGAACAATATCGATCTTTTATGGCTGCTATACACAAATTCATATGATATTCTATTTATACATTGTTTATATTACTCTATTATTTAATTCAAATTGTGTATAGGAAGTATATCTTTAATGGTTCTATAAGAATATTTTATTTGCGTCTATCCTGTCGATTATTATTTATTTGCAATTTATGATTAATAAGTTCAATTGAAAAAATGTAAAAAGAATTCGTAAGAAATCGTTTACATTACATTCCATATTTGAATCTTCAAAAGTATATGATATATGTATTTGTTTTCCATGTTTGTTGTTTTTCTTCTTGTGCCGACAGATAACATGAAAACTGCGGCTATAAATCAAAAGTGTCAAGTGTCCTAATGGCATCCTGTGAAGGGGATACGTGCCCTTAGAATTCCCTTCACTTGCGGTGACAAATTTATGGTTTTTTGTAGAAAACTTTAATCCCGTTTGCTTCACACATCAAGTTTCGTATCAAGTGTGTGTTCGAGCAAGTTCACTGAAGTGGGTTTAGAACAACCCCTACGGTATAAAAACTTGACTGCAGAAATCCATTTGTGATATTTTATTGCAACGATGTTCTTAACTTTTAATTTTTCTTAGCCTTTTTTCTCTCAGCCTTATCCGGAAAGTTAAGTTGTAAATAAGCCCACTATAGGGAATGAGGAAACCCGAAACTCTATCTTTATAACGACTCAATTAGTAGAGGACGGCGGTAGTATAAGGGTTAGCTATAAAGCCTGTATGAGGACACAGAATGTTGTACCGATTTTTGTTCAGAATTGTGTACAAAGTGTTTTTACAAAATTTTGTGTCGTGTCATACAGCAAAATTTTGTTTAAAACTTAGTACAAAATTCTGTTTCATGTTCTAAAACCTACAGAGTTCAAAGTCGGCGTCGCATCGAAGAGCAAACGAGCAATTTTTAGTGTTTATCAACGATCACAGAGGGCAGAGAAGAATATGTTTACCACGTGTTTACCTCGCCTGCCGAGACTCTGCTTTGCTTTCTCATGTGTTCACGTAAAATAAATAAATAAAAGCCCTACGGACTTATGCACCAACCTAATATTATGAAACATTGATAGTATTCTACATTATCGACAATCACATGATTATTTTGACAGGTTGGTGAAGGACAGAATTGTGTACAAAATTTTGATTAAAAGCGCTAAGACAGCCTTGCATGCTTGTAAAGTGAGAATATTACAGAAAAAGTATATACTGTTATTAGTATTTCCTGTTTAGTCTGTACAGCTTGTGAAGTATGCCGAGTGTAAAAAATATAGAAAACTTTTAATCTGAATATCTTATTTATATCAAATTACATTATCCAGGGTGTCCCAACTAAAACAGTATGCTCTGAATAACCTTGTAAATGATCAAATTTGAAAAAATCGGCGAGATAAGTCAACAATTGTTTGCAGGGGGACATATTTTACCGTGTAAGTCATCTACTCTATTTCAGCCCCCTAGCCCCCAGCACCAGCAACCCCAAAACTTTTTGTACAATCTGATATTTTTTCTGCAATTTTATAGATTCTTTTTTTAAAAATAGAATTATTTAGTTTCGGATTTCGAAATAGTAAAAGCGATTTCGTACATTATTAAACATTTTTGGGCCTTAATGATCGCACTCCTGATTAATACGGCTCTTAATTTTTCCAGAAAATCTGATTGAGTAGCCTAGCTCTTAGTTGTTAGTTGACCCCACACAGAGAAATCTAGTGAGGTGAGATCAGGTGACCTGGCTGGCCAATCCACAGGACTTCTTCTGCCGCTCTATTGCTCAGGTGTTGTCCAAAAACCGTCTCACTGAAGCAACATAATGACGAGGGGCCCTATCCTGCTGCAAAAATAATTTACGTTCGAAAAGATTGTCGGCACGTGTATTCTAGGATTACTGAAGTACTGAGAGCCGATGAAAGTTTTTTCGAACATGAATGCTGGGAGCTAGGAGGATGAAGATCCTGTTGGTACCATATTTTTCCTCGTTCATTTAGTGGTAGTTCATCAAGAAAGTCAAACAACTGATTATTTAAACATTGTAGGTATCTTTCCCATTCATGTTATTTCGAAAAAAGAATGGTCCAACAATTCTGTCTTTGTAAATGCGACACCATACATTAGTTTTAAATGAATATTGATATCTGGTTTGGACAGGGAAATTGGGATTAACATCGCTCCACCGTCGACAATTTTGCGAACTTACTGTACCATTAGACGTAAACGTTGCTTCGTCAGAGAAAAGTACTTGTCGTGTCATAAATCTGTTATCCTCCACTCCTCCTTGGATACGAGCACAAAATTCGCACCTTCGTTCAACATCTCCTTCTTTTATAGTATAGGTAAATTGGGGTTTGTATGGTTTAAATTTATTTGATTTTAAAATTCGTGCAACTGTAGTTTTACTTAAATTCAATAAATTGGATCTTTTTCGAAGTGAATATTTTGGATTTTCCACGACCGATAGCATTACATCAGTTTTAATATTTTCATTTGTAACCCATGCCCGCCGGCTTCGGTGGTCTAGTGGTTAGCGCATTTGCCTTTAGATCCGAGGTACGCGGGTTCCAACCTGGCTGAGGTCGTCGAGATTTTTCTAGCGGGGAAAAATCTGAAAATGCGCCTTCTGTCGGATAAGAAGTAAAGCCGTAGATCCCGTGCCCCTACGATGTGTGACACGTTAAAAATCACTACTGGAATTGGAATTACCCCAGATAGACAAAATTCTTAGTTAGGGTGTACAATGGGCCAAATGTGGCCTACATAGGTGCATAGAGATGCTTGGAAAAACCGTGTCCTAGATCTCGCTCTTTCAAAGCAAGCAAGCAACCCATGCCCGATGTTTCTTTCTAAATTTATTTTCAACACTTCCAGAACTCTTGAATTTATTTATTACATATCTGACAGTTGTGAAATGTATTATTTTATGGAGGTGTCTATTATTAAAGATTTCTGCTGCTTCCCTACATGTTTTATAATTTTCTGCAACAATGAGAACAATTTCAATTTTATCTTCAATACTCAGTTTTACTGGCATTTCTAATTATTGCAAACACACAGATGTAACATTAGCCATTTGTTGACAGTTATTAGATATTCCAAAGCACTCTATCAAGAACGTGTTTAAAAAGGATGGAAAACCGCGTCCTAGATCTCGCTCTTTCAAAGCAAGCAAGCAAGCAAGCAACACAAAATCAGGCGCTTATTATGAACGAGATCTTACAATGTTTCATACTGTGCATTAGTCTAACAATTGCTGACGTGTTTATTGGAATATCTTTTAATTCTTATCTACAAGTGTGCGTAATTTTTTGCTACTTAATAACAATTTCAATGAACATTTTGCTCTCCACTACAGTTTGAACGTATTTTACTGTCACTGCAAATCATGCTTTTGATTTTCCCTGTATTCCAGCCAATGTTTTAAAAATTTTGTATTTAATTATGGATCTACAAGTCATGCAGAGTTTTTCATCAAGAATAATTTTTTTTGTGAAATGTAAGATAAACTTTTTCTCCATTTGTATAAAACTTTTTGGGACACACTGTATACATATAGCCGATATTTTAAAACTTGATCATTTACCAGATTATTTACCGTGGACTGTTTTAGTTGGAACACCCTGTATTTAAAGCTTCAATATTAAAGTTTGCACAAAAATAAACGTTTTCAGCCCCAAAACCTTGAAATCGATATTTCTATAAAATTTCGGTTTGTGTGTAAATCTGCGTATGTTTTCAAATTTGGCATAAGGAAGTAATAATAATATAAATATAAAATAAAAATTCATCAATTCAAATTTGTTCTAGAACCTAACCGAAACCGGAAAGAGCAGTTACATTGATGTTTTCTGCTATCGCTCGTTCAAACCAAAGTTAAAGCCGCTGCAATTTTTGGAAGATTTCAACTTTGAAACCTGTTTATCTAAAATCTGGAAGCTTAATTTAGATAAACATTACGTTAATACAAAGCATTTATGGATTATAATTTATTAGGAGTATTTCAGAAATTAGTTAAGGTGGAAAAAACTAAAGACATAGCGAAATGGCATAATTTCTGAAATCCGTAGTAAATATTGTTTAAATATCGTAAGATAATAGAATATATGTAGAAGGGCATATAGACTACAAAAATGTTTAATTCTTTAGCACAGTTCATGAATGAGACCTAGAAATGTTTGAAAATATCAAGTTTAAAGACTTATTATTATACGTTTAAGTTGTTGAACAACAATTTAATTGCGGTTTTAAACTTAGCATTTTATGCAGACTCTAAATTGTAAAAATAGGTAGGATGTTATAGCTGAAATAGAGAAATGTGTAGTTATTTTGGTGAACGCGGAAGTGCAAGATAATTATGCTTAGTAATGTTATGTGCTTCTATGTGTATAGCAAAGTCTTTATTTTTTTCATATCAATAAGTAGGCCAAATTCAATGAAAGGTAAGGATACTAGACTTGCAACTTCGTGAAAGTAGTGTTCTTAACCTAAAGGCAATTTTTAGCGCTTTCTGTATTAATAGAGATTTGTACATTTAAATTTCGAGTGTAACAAATAGACTAGAAGTCATACCATTTTCCGTTTCTTAAATTCTAATCGCAAGCTTTTAATTTGAAACACACCGTATATCTTCATACATATGCGAATACAGTATGAGACAGCCCAAGAGAACTGTTTTCCTTATTTTCAGGAAATAATCTGATCCTAGATGTTATTGTGTAGAATAAGGATCTTCTTACAGGGCCGGTTTTAGGTGGGGGCAACGGAGGTACGCTCGAAAAAGGTCGCAGAATTGGGTAAGATAAGCTGTTGGTGTGTTCGACTAATAATGCGTCTGTCGAAAAATTCTAGTATCATATATCATTCATCGTCACGGAACTCTTCGAAAAATGACCGTAAAATCTATTCTCGATATCTTTTTGCAGTTAAAGTGCCTGAAAAAATCTTCGTTGATTTTTCAACTAATAAACTCTTTTGTCTTACTTTTACCTTTAAAAAAGTATGGTCGCCTTGAAATGGCTGCCCACACTCCTATTTTTTGAGGATAAAGAGGTGTCTCTACTTTAAAATTAAGCTTCTGCAAACTCTATACACGCATGTTTTGCAAATTAATGTATCCACCCAACAAAACCTGACCTAGTCCGTTAAAAAATTTTCTCCAATAAGTCGTCATTGAGGATATAATCAGCTTCATGTAATTGTTGTACAAACTGCAAACGGGAAGGATACAAGTGGATATCTTTCTTTAATATTTTGTGGCAGGTACTAACGGACGACTGTCCTTGTTGAGACAATTGATACTGCGGCCTCTTGGGCCTATCGTGTATCCCCTTCTGTCGCTAGTCGCTATCAAGTAGATCTGTCCCCTTTATTAGGTCTAGGAGTTTGTTGATCAGGCTGGTTTGCGGTTGTATCTCGTTACGATTACTGCCCTCAAAGATTTGATGTCTTCTAGGAGCTAAGACTTCGCATTGGAATACATGTGGGAGGCTGTTTCCTCTTCCTCGCCACACAGCCTGCATATAGGATCTTCGTTAAATAGCCCTATGTTGTGGAGATGTTATCTGAAGTCCCAGCCAGTGTCCCGTTAGGGATGAATAAGATCGCTAGAATTGCTCAACGAGAGTATAAGATCCCGCTAGGTACGGTCCAACTATACTTTGGCAGCATAATGGCGAGTATAGCGTCATATGCGGCCAGTGTATGGGCGGACAGGCTTCTACTGGTGAAACCGAGGTAGAAGATAAGAAGTGCCCAGAGGGGGATCCTAGTAGGCTCACAGGCGCTTTCAGCACAGTATCGCTGGACGCACTGTGTGTCATAACTGGAATCTATCCTCTGGACCTAACTATAAGAAAAAGAGCCGCGACATACTGGCAAAAAAAAGGAAGACACCAGAGGAAGGAGAGGCTACTAGCGACAGAACAAAGACCGGAAACAAAGAGAGCAATTGCCAACAACATTCTAGAGCACTGGCAAAGTCAGTGGGATACCTCCGAAGTTGAGAAAAGAACGCACCAACTCATCCCAAACATCGAACGTCGACAGATGAACATCGAATACTTTAAACCGAGTAGGGGACTTGTTCACTTTTTAAGTGGGCATGGAACCCACCCCACCTAGCTCAAAAGGTTCAACCTTAAAGATGATGACCGATGTCGGTGTGGGGAAATTGGGACACCTGCACACAAGGTGTTCCAATGTCCCGAGACGGCGGAAAGGGCAATGTTACAAGATTACAACGTACCCGGGATGTTGGACGATCCGCAGCTATTTGGCGTGCTAAACAGCTTAGCGGATAAGACATCCAAAATAGCCCAGAGAAACTTTAACCAGTAGGACAGATAGAGCGATGAATTAACCACGAAAAGAAGATAGGGAAGTGCGGACTGCTGGCTCTCTTCCGGATTCCAGCAAGAAATTGTTAAGGCCGGATAAGATTATCCGCAGTCAGAAGAGGAAAAAAAGAATGCTCTCGCCTTGCTATAGCAAAATAGTAACGCTTAGGGTAAAATTGGAAAATTGTGAAAAAGTTTAGGAAAGCAACGCATGTTAGTAGATTAGGAATAAATTCGAAACGAGAAAAAAAGGAGAAAAAGGACAAATTTAGGAAAAACGAATTCGACCTGAGGGGCGCTGAACGTTCCCGTAGTAAGCAAACCTTGGGTCGGAGGAGCAAAATTACGCTATGTTTAAATAGTTAGGCAACATAGCATGAGAAATGATGTTCTGAAAAAACAAAAGCCCTGTCCCGTTAGGTGTCCTGTCACTACTCCAATTTGAGTCCTACTGAGTTGTAGCACTGTTTTGATAAACTTGTGGGGGTGGTTGCCCATCATAGCTTTGCTTTGTCTCTGTCGCGGTGAGAGTCTCCAGTGTTCCGAATGTTTGGTTACGATCCATTCTATAACTGCTCCTCTCACTGTCCTCTTAGTTAAACCGACAACAGGTTCAGGCGCTCTGAACGGTGTTTCAGATCCTAGTTTTGTTAGTTTATCTGCGTTTTCATTTCCTTCTATGCCTCTGTGGCCTGGCACCTACACAAGTTTTACTTTGTTGGAGTTTGCCAGTGTTAGGAGACTACGAAGGCAGTTCCAGACAAGTTTTGACTTAATCTGGTTTGAATTCACTGCTTTCAAAGCTGCCTGACTGTCAGAGATAATAAGGGTTGCTCTGTTTGAATAACTCCTTCTTATGTTCTCTTCTATTGCTGCTAAAATTGCATAGGTTTCAGCTTGGAATATTGTGACAGTTTGGCCCTGAGATATGAAGGTAGGTACTATGTCTAGGTTTGACCAGCTCCGATTCCGATGCGCGTGCATGAACCTTCTCTATACCATACTAAGCTTTTATGCAAGTCTGGTGGTTCCCTTTGATCCCAGATTCCATTCTTCACCGTTTATCCGTACTTCGAGGCGTTTGTGAAAAGAGTATTTTGTTAACATGTAGGGCGTTGTCAATATTACAATTTACTTTTGGCTTAAACCGCGTCGTCATACGTAGCGCGTTTGCATTTCTAATTTTGGGCCAGATATTATATTTATTTTTTGGACTGTCCCCGCGTGTGTATGCTTCTCCAATTACCCGTGCAGTTTAAGCGATACGCTCCCATGCGTGCCTCGCCCTTGATTATTATATTTAGAGAAGGCAGTTGCAGGAAAGCTTCTAGTGCTGCTGTCGGAGTGCTTCTAAATGCTCCAGTTATAAAGAAACAAGCCAGTCCTTGAAGACTAAGAAGCTGATTTATTGTTTGTCCTTGATTTACTTTGGGCCACTAGTGAACCATAGGTTATTGTTGGTCTTATCACCGTAGTGTAAAGCCAATTGACCATTTTTGCTTTTAATCCCCATTTATTTCCAAAGGCTTTTCTTGCCGTCATCAAGGTTGTTTCTGCCTTGTTAGTGGTTCTTTGCAAATGTTGGTTCCAGTTGAACTTGTTGTCTGGAATCACTCAAGTATTTGACCTCCCCCTTGATTTGTAAAGTTTCTCGGAAGAGTTCCGGAGGATTTATGTCTCCGCGATTTCTTTTCCTAGTGAATGGTAAGAGGGTGGTTTTTCCAAGATTTACTGTAAGATTTTCCTTGTTACACTATGTCTCGACCTTAGCCAGAACAGTTAGGATTATTTCTGAAATTATATTGCCGTGCAGGTAGACAGGTAGAGATTACAGACAGTGAAATTGATGATCTGTAAAGGAAGATTCTGTTTTAGTTAAAATTATTGAAACATAAATTGTACTACCCTTACGTATTTCACGGAATACACAATTTAGTCTTGAACAAGACTAATTTGTTAAACTGCAGGTTAAAAATCCACAAGAAGCTAAGAAATCCAAATAAACCACAGCACAAACACAAAAATTGAGGTTAGATTTAAACAGCTGATCTGTGACACGTTCACGTTTCAGCTCCTACTTTGACGTAAAATTAAAAAAACACGATATAATCTAAAGAAGATTTTCATTTTATAGTTATAGTGCAAAGAACTTAATGTTTCTCGGAAACTACAGCTCATTGTATTTATTTTTTCACTATTTTCAGATGTTTAAGTGGTATTTATTCCAAGCTGTAGTGACACCCCCAAGTACGTGCACAAAACGGCAAAGTAATCTCGAAAACCAGTAAACATTCTAAAAGCAGTTTCAGTAGCTTCACCTTTAAATCTACTCTTTGTGCCTTAATAAACATTTACAAAAGTGTACTTACATGTTCGTTGCGTAAGCAAAATGACCTTTGTTTATTCCATCATCTGTGAGTAATGTGCGAACAACTCTTACTTGATACATTCTCTAATTTAAGATAAATGAGCTATTTAATTACTTATCAATTAGAGTATAGTTTATGCAATTTTCTAAATAACAGTATATCGTAAATAAAATGTTATTAAAAAACCTTCTAGCTACGAGTAATTTACAACTACAATAATTTCAGATCTATGGAAAAGTCGAGCAAAAGAAAGTTAGGAGGATGGGAATATCAAAAAAGAAAAAAAAAGCCAAAGCCATAGAAAATGAAAAGCAGGCAACCGCATTTGTAAATTTGTTTTCGAAGTGGAATCCTAAAAAATGTTCATAAAACACCTAATCCCTATATTATTATTTGTCCACAATATAAAAATAAGTGTTTGTAAAAAATATTTGTCTCAAATTTTCAGTAACATCATGATTCTTAAATCTGCCTTTTTTATATTCTCTGCGTGATTACGTATTATTAACCATTCACATTAACCATTATGTTATTAAATAAGTAAATGGTTATTTCTCAAACATTTTTAAAAGAATGATTCACCGCTAAGATCGATGCGTCACGGGAAAATGTATGTTTTGTGTTATTTCTCCAGAGTCGAACAAACCTAGGGAGTTGCTGCGGATAACTTACTTAATTAAAGCTTTTGCTTTGTGCTTCGTGGCCCTAAACATCTAAAACTTCAATTCACGTCACGGTTTTATTGTGGTTGCAGTTATTTCAGGTTGAGTTGTTGCTATAATAGTTTGCTTTCGCTAATTTGTCCGTTTACCATTGTCGTGTCTTGAAGTTGTTTCTAGCCTTCAAAAAAGAAACCTGAAAATATTCTGAAAACGTTGAAATATAAAGTACGGACGACATAAAAATAACAAATAACGAAGCAGAGACAGCAAGATATATCAAACCAATTTTCTTTGAAAGCACGAAAAACTTTTCGAGATTTCAAGCACCAGCAGGGACAAAAAAGATAACTTCAATAGTAAAATAATTTGAATGTTTAAGAAAAGCGCGGTTATGCTTTCCAGATGAGTTTATAACTGAAGTGGAGTTTAAAAGAGTAGAAAATGGAAAACTCGCTGATCTAAAAAACCTAAAACATTAGGAATTAATTAACGTAGAATTTAATATCCCGCGGAAGTTGTTTCGAAAATAATTAGATTTTACTTTGCGAAATCTATTTCATTAAAACAGCCGCAATTGCCAGCATTTTCTTTATACTTATACAAGCTGTGTCTGAAATACAGGACAAAATTAGTCCAGAAAAACCATTTGCATTACTATATCCCCTTTTCAATAAGGGAACATTATCATTGTTGTTCTTATTAATAATTTTATCTTATCCTTATAAAAAGTTTTCGTTGCTGTATTTTAGAAACAAAAGTATCAGAAACTCGAGAGTGCTATTATTGCCCGAGCACAAAGTGCTTTCTAGGCTAAATCGGAGTTCCTCTTTTACTATGGCTATTGCGCGACCATTCGATATCTTACAGGAACCGCTAGTGACCATTATTGGTGGTCGCTTTTCACGTTCGCCGATGCGATAATCCTACATTTTGCATGTTCCGCATTGTGCTCTCGAGGAAACCGTGAGAGTCTGATTAGTTTTCTCAATATCGTGAATATTCTCGTAAGTATTGTTCAGCAATACAATGGATACTGAACGCACAATCGTTGTCGCATTTAACATTTTTATCAGACATTCTGCGTTATTATGACGTTAAAAAAACATCAACGCTCAACTGGGGTTTGCAATATCGGACGTTATTAAACCCAAAATTGGAATACGAAACAAAGCGCCAATCATTTGTTTCGGCAGTAAAACAATGATTTTCCCATACATACTACGAATTTAATATTGTTTCCCGCCGGTTACACACATTTGACGCATATGAATTACACTCCCTTCGTTAGGGGCTGAATAAAATTTTCAATTTTTGCGAAAGGCGTCTATATTCTCGTTTGCCTTGTAAGAGAACTTCATGGTTCCTTCAAAATGGCTGACGAATGCTGACATAACAAATTAGAACTTTGTTCGGGCGCAAATCCCACAATGACCGAAAAACTTCAGAACTCAAAGGAATTGTGGGGAGTGAAACTGTAATAATGCGAACATTTAGAAGAGATTACAGAGTTGTGTTCTATAAATGCAAGCCTAATGGTTCCTGTTCCTGCACAGCGGCGCGCAAGTCTTTTGTTCAGTTTCTATGGCGTGGTGCTTCTCCCTAGTGCCTGTTATTTCGTAGTTGAAATTCAATAAAATACTGTAACTGGACATCGACGTAATGTGATGGACGTTTGCTTGGATGGATTTTTAATTTTTCGTTTTTAGTTTCTGTTTATAATGGTTGATATTTCCGTTTCTTTTAAAACAACTAAAGTTTGGGATATATTCTACATGTGTTTAAAAGCAATAAAAATTACTGTAGTGGCTATTTAATTTATTTAATGCCTTAGTTTCGTAAAAATATTCAAAATTTTAAAAATTGACGCATGCATCTAATTGTACATTTGCCCAATAAATAACCTTTCTTACAAACCAGTAATACAGCCGTACGTCCTCTAGACGTCGTCTGCTCGCACTTAAAACTATTAAAAGTGAAACTACAACGTAAGCTGCTTCTTTTATAAATATATAACGCTCCTTCATTCATTCAATAAATACTTTAACACTATTTCTTCCTAGAAACAAACACCTTTCCATATAAATACCTACACAAAAGTATGTCCACACTAATCTCAATACAAACACATGTAACAAAGTTTCACGTCCAATAATCGGCGCAGATTTCCTGCGTCATCACGGTTTATTGGTTGATTTGAAACACCGCCGCCTTAGTGATGCCATCACACAACTGTCTGTGCTAGCCGAGCTGACACCATACAACACTGCGAATATTTCTATTATTAGCAACAATTTCAAATATAAATCACTTCTGGACGAGTTTCCCGAAATATTAGCGTCTACTCCAGGTACAATGAAAAAAAGTAATCAAATTAAGCACCACATTATCACCAAAGGACCACCTATCGCGCAAAAGCCACGACGTTTACCGCCAGAAAAACATAAAATAGCGAAAGAAGAATTTGAATTCATGCTGGAACAAGGTATCTGCACGCCATCTAGCAGCCGCTGGGCCAGCCCACTACACCTCGTACTGTGCCTCGTACCAAAGAGCGAACCTGGAAATTGGCGCCCCTGCGGAGATTACCGCCGCTTAAATGCCATTACCGTACCAGATCGTTACCCAATTCCGCACATACAAGATTTTGTTTACTTTTTGCACGGTAAACAAATTTTTTCAAAAATAGATCTCGTTAGGGCATACCACCAAATTCCAATTGCAGAAGAGGATATTCCCAAATCGGCCGTGATAACTCCGTTTGGTTTGTTTGAATTCAAATTTATGGGATTTGGTTTATGTAATGCAGCTCAAACGTTCCAAAGATTCATTAATACCGTTTTACAAGTTTTAGACGTTTGTCATTGCTACATTGACGACATTCTTCTTGCTTCAAATAGTCCAGAAGAGCACGAACAACACTTGCGGTTAATATTTCAGGGGTTGCGCGAATACGATTAATACATCTAAGTGCGTTTTCGGTACCGAAGAAGTCGAATAATTAGGTTACCTTATTAAACCAAGTGGAATTAAGCGACTTCCTACGAGAGTCGACGCTGTACGCGACTTTCCAAAACCAACAACCGTGAAAGAGCTCCGCAGATTTCTTGGAATAATCAATTTCTATAGACGATTTATCAAGAATACTGCACACACCCAAGCTTCGCTAAATGAATATTTGCGCAACAGCCCGCGCAACGACAAACGGGTTATCACCTGGACTCCGCAGACACAAACAGCATTTGAAGAATGTAAACGTAACCTCGCTGAAGCCACTTTATTAGCTCACCCAAGCGAGGGAGTACCGCTCTCACTAATCACTGATGCTTCCGACACCGCATTAGGAGCTGTACTTCAACAATACAACTCTGGTCACTGGCAGCCCCTAGAATTTTTTTCAAGAAAATTGAGCCCCACACATCGGCGATAGAGAACTTCTTGCGATCTACGAGGCACTGAAATATTTCAGGTTTATGTGCGAAGGACGACAGCTTACCATTCACACCGACCACAAACCTATTGTTTTTGCATTTCAACAAAAACCAGAAAAGGCTTCACCACGTCAACTACGCCAATTAGATTTTATAGAACAGTTTTCAACGGATATCGTGCACATTTCAGGTTGTGAGAATGTAGTAGCAGACGCACTATCACGACTTGACGTCATCACGCTGCCCCCCACCATTGATTCCGAAGAGTTGCCCAAAGAACAAGCAGACGATGAAACATTACTAAATTGTTTGGAAACTTCATCGTCATTAAAATTGCAACAGTACACCCCCCACGGTGGACACACCCCTTTCTATTGCGATACATCAACCATTAACATCCGACCATATGTGCCAAATACACTACGTCGACGTGTATTCCATATGATTCACCATTTATCCCATCCTAGCAAACGCTCCACTTTACGTTTGATTTCCGAAAAATTTGTTTGGCCAGGAATGAAGAAAGACGTCACCGAATGGGTCCTTACGGGTATTGCTTGCCAGCGTTCCAAAGTACACCGACACACGAAAAATCCACCAGGATACTTGCCACTTCCAAATAGTCGATTCGAACACATGCATTTGGATTTAGTTGGCCCACTCCCACAATCAGAAAACTTCCGGTACTGTCTTACCATGATAGACCGTCTTTCGAAATGGCCGGAAGCAGTTCCTCTTGTAGATATCACCAGCAAAACAGTTGCCACTGCCCTCTACAACCACTGGATAGCTCGATTTGGTGCACCGCGAACAATCACCACAGATCAAGGTAGGCAATTTGAAGCGTCTCTTCTAACAGATCTTTCAAATATGTTAGGAATCAAACGCACGAGGACTACGGCGTACCACCCTCAAAGCAATGGTTTGGTGGAACGATGGCATCGCACACTTAAAGCCGCCATCATGTGCCACCAAACTGACAAATGGACAGAGATGCTACCCACCGTCGTATTAGGACTTCGAGCAACCTACAAAGAATGCCTCAAGGCATCACCTGCAGAGCTAGTCTACGGAACAACCCTCCGCTTAACCGAAGAACTATTTCTTAACCAGAATACTTCCAGTGACCCAGCCAGCTTTGCAGCAATCCTCCATCAGCAAATGCTGGAACTAAGGGCCGTACCAATAAACCACCACAACGCAAAAACTGTGTTTGTGCACCCAGACCTTGCTACTGCCACACATGTGTTTCTACGCGATAACACGCTCCGCCGTCTATTTCAGCATCCCTAATACAGGACCTCATGAAGTCATCGCCCGAGTAAACACCAAAGTTTACAAGATACTTTGCAATGGTAGCACCAAAGTCGTTTCAACCGATCGATTGAAACCCGCATTTTTAGCCCACCAACACCACCGTCAATCCGCTACGCACACGAGATCAGGCAGGACAACAAAACCGCCCCTACGATTCTCCGCAAATTAGCCGTTTCACTGGAAAGGGGGTGATGTACCGGTCCCAGGCTTTTTAAGTTTCGCGGTTGCATAGAACGTTCCAGAACATTCTACGGATATGCAACCGTACGAAGCAGCCAATGGGGAAGCCGTAAACCGACCCTGGGGGACAGGCAGTTTCCGGGTTCCCTCGACCAGTACCGTTGGTGACAGGTGGTGACGAGTCTGCGCATGTATACCTTTTCCTTGTGTCCGTCATTAAATTGTGTATACTTTGATTTATTAATAAATAGTCGTCATAAATATTACGTGAGTGTTATTACTAATTTAATACCACAATGTGATTCAGAAGAGGCCGATGTGCAACAGTGGGACGAAAAGGCTGTCAATGATATTAATATTGGAGTTAGTCTTTGTAATAATTTATTTTAAAAAGGCTGGCACCGATTATCTTGTTGTCTTGTTATTTACAATGGGATTTTCTTTAGACTCCCGCTGTTTGACGTTTGATACGAACTGCATCTCGGATTGGTATTCTTCAGTGTTGTAGCTCTTGAAGATTTTGCCATGACTTATTTGTATTTTTTATCTGTAAGCAGACTTGAAGTAAAATTTGTTTGTTACGTAATATACACATGCAAATAAATATTTGTTTTATTTCATATTAAACTTTCCTACGTATAAATTGGCGTTGGTTAATTGAACTAGAGTGTTTTAATGACACATTTAAGTGCTTATAAATAATTCAATCAATCATTTTTATACAAAAATATGTATTTGTAACAACGGTCAATATTTGTTATTTAAGAAATTAATAAAATATATGTATGTTAGGTATCTAAATGCCCATATTTTGCATAGAACAGTCATCTGTTATCATATTGTTTGTATCTTTACGCATTAAAAGGGTATGTGTAAAATTTACAGTTAGTTAGATTTTTGAAAATTTGTTCTGTTTCCTGATTGGTTGTTTTGGTGTTAACAAATACATCACGCAAAATTATCCGAAGAAAAATTGCCTAATATAATATTTTATTTTTCCGTTTATTTTGCTATCACAGGAAGCTTTGCATTTGAAGCGGGCAAATGTTTTTCTGACCATAAGTAGACCACAATGTGTTCTCTCTTTGAGGAAATACAGGAATAAAGATTTACGAGTGTTACACTCTTAAGTGAGACACACTATATATTCGTCCTTTACATTTTGTTTTACATAGTAACTATTTTCATAAGTATGAGTTGTAAAACACGTACTTCCTCTCACCAAAGTACTTCTTCTGTATTTGTTTATAAGTATCCTTCATTTTACAGGAATCTCTTTCTGCAGGCAGTAGAGTCTGCCTTCCCATTATGTAAATATTTTGTGAATCACATAACTTCTACACCTGCGCCTTTATTGCAAACATCCCTAATGCAGCCATATCTGCTTCTACACATTCACCTTTGTAAATATTCCCATGAACATAATTTTGTTCAAACCCAACCTTGGATTTTATATATTGTTGTTCCTCAATACTCGTAGTGGACGGTATTCTTTATTGTGAACGGAGTTTTAAGGAAAACTAGATCATCTTGAAGATAATTTATTCTGCATACATGGTTGCTCTAAGAACGTCGAAGTCTTACTGGCTTAGAGCGTCGAAGTCAGTATTACATAAATATAAGAAGGCGCCAAATTCAAAACATATATTATATTCACATATCCCGCTAAGAACAAATATCTCCGCCTTTTAATATACCCACTTATTTATAATTTTATACAACTACAATTCTTTCTCAAGACGCCTACCTGTACCCCTCCAGCCACAACCACCTTTTCATTTTTATGTACAAATTCTGATATACAGAATATGCTATTCTTGCTTCGTATATCCTCCTTCCACAATTTTTCGATTCTGTATGCCCACATTATTTTACAAAAATGTAATCGTTTTATAGCCTCTCCCTTTTGAAGACTATCTCGTTTCTGATAACTCCTCCTATATGGATAAACGCATACTCGGTTTTATAGCTATAAGTTCAATGCTTCCACCATTTGTTTAGGCTTCTACGATTCCATATCAGTTGGTTCTTTTACAGTTAAAAATAAAAAATGAAGAAAACTAGGTAAAACTATTTTTTAGACCCTACTATAAATATACAACCCCTTTGATTTCCTACACCACTGTAAAATACGCCATTCTAAGTGTGGCTACTTTCATACGCCACGCACGGGTTTGCGTGACACGTTTCTTTTAAAGGCGGTTTAAACCTTTGTTTCTTTCTTATTGTTCTTGTTTTCTACCCAGCAGCTTTGAATTGGCTTTACTTCAAAATGATCCCGGAAGAGTTTCGTTGAACTGTATCATTTTAAATGGAAGTTGCATTTACTCGATAAAACGCCATACTGTTTGCTGACGAAACGAATGTAAATAAAAAAAAGTTAATCTTAGGTCGATTTGGAACACTCCTATTCCGAGTGTTCGTAGATCCCAAATCGGTATTTAATAACGCCGACATTTGCTCGCAGTCATTTTAATATCACTCAGAGGATCTCTCAGCTATCGATCAAACTGGAATATAAATTCTCAGGCTTCATTTTTTCGAGATGAACTAGCAAACTTGATTTATAAGTTTATTTTTTGTTCCATACTGTAGCCTTCCGATGACTGATGGTGGTGTAGGTCCAAACTAAAAAATAAATGTTCTGAATTTTGTCGGATACGGTTGAACGAAATCGGGAAACCTCGTTGACACATTCCCATCAAGCAGCGTGCCAGAAAAACAGGAAATTTGCTTACGGGCGTTACAGAAATGAAGGTTTATATCGAATTGCACCATCTCACAAACACCTTTTAGAAAGAACTCATTTCAGCTATATATAGGAAAAAATTCAATGGAAATTGTGTTAAGGCTGCAATTTCCCATTAAACTCAAGATTATTGCTTTTGGCAGATAACGCAATCTAGATTTAAGTCTCGGCTTCAGTATTTGAACTTTAAAATATATTAATTTAATTTCTACAGTCGGAAATGCGAAAATCGTCTTTTTTCACCCTCCGTATTTCATTATAAGCCGATATAGAAGTGCCATTTGGGCTTCTGAGGGGTCTCGAAAAACTTTTCTGAAAGCGCAGCGTCGACTATCTGTAACTGTGGGTTAAATCCCCGCAACGAAAGCACATCAAAGTTGCTGAATTAATTAGCTGGTTTTACATTCATTAAATAAATTGCCGGTTTGCGTTGGCGATAGCGAAACTAACAATTGCGCGTGTAATCATTAAAGGAACTTGATTAAAACATATTTTAATTAGACTGTAGACATTTATCATTTATTTCCCATTTACTTCATGCTTGGTTTAAAGGTTAATTTACAATTAATTAAAACTGAAAACGTACTGAAATTCATATAATCAATACAAATGATTTAAATTTACATAATAAAAACAGATACATGTATCAGTCTGCTCATTCCTACATATATTTTAACAGTTTATCTTAAACAAATCAACAAATGTATAAGAAAAAATTAGCCGAATATTTCGCCTAGGTTTTTCAATTCTTCAGACTGTCTCCGCATATTGACGAAAGTATACAGTGTGCCTCAAATTCAAGTTTACAAAGGGAATTTCATAAATGGTAAGCGATGCAACTATAGTTAACGAAAAAGAATCAAATCACAATCTTCTTGTTATAATAAATAAGCTGTGGCTGCATTTTTATGCTTTAAAATATATGAGAAACAAATACATGGATATTGTTTAATCAATTTACGACCACACACAGTATAGATTTCCAATTAGTAAGTAGGAAAGCTAAACCATCCCTCCAGGCTTTGATAAACATGTCGATCTCAACATCAAACGTCATGTATAATATATCCAATGGCCTTCCAGGTAAATAGCAAGAAATTTTACTTCAGAAACATAATTTATTATTAGTTTGCGAGTAACATTAGCAATCCATCTGCTAGGATGACTACCATTATTACCTTTACAATGTTTATTAGAAAATTTGTACAAAGCTGTGCCTTAGATTGAATTTTGTTTTGTATTTTTCATTGAGAGAGATCTAGGACGCGGTTTTCCAATTATATCTAAACTTTGCAGCCATCATTGGCTTATTGTACACCCTAACTAAGAATTTTGCCTATCTGGGATAGTTTCAACCCCAGTAGTGATTTTTAACGTGTTACACGTCGCAGTGGGGCAGTATCTATGGCTTTACTTCTTATCCGACAGAATACACACTTTCAGATTTTTCCCCGCTAGAAAAATCTCACCACCTCGGCGAGGTTCGACCCCGCGTCCCTATGGTTTATAGGCAAATGCGCTAACTACTAGACCATCGAGGCGGTTGTGCCTTAGATACTTGTAATTTTATTAAAAGCATAGCAATACGTTTATTTAAAAATACGTTTGTTTGAATAACCGTTTAAAGAAATTGTTATTATATGTAAACTACAATGTATATTGTTCGAAACATAAAATTTGAACCCGTCAAGAAAGTATTCAAATTTTTAGAAAAAATTATTGTTTCTTGAGTTAGAAGTTGATTATTGTTTTTATTTGATATGCAGTTTTGCAAATTGGTGTTGTGTGTAAATCTGTACTGTATACAACCATGTTTTGTTACTTTAGCGTGAATAATGAAAATTAATCCATAACTTGTTAGATTTTCATTTAACCAAAAATTGATTATTTAATATTTTTTTTCTAAATCGTGATGACCGTGTACGTAAAGAACTTATGTGTAGCATAGATTAGCTGTCATTTTTTTCCTGTTTAATTGCATATATATGTAGAAATTTCGGGCTTGATTATCGTTATGCAACGAAGCTACAGAAAACTTAGGCACACATAATCTTCTTTATTTTTGAGTTTACACTAGGTCCTTTGGACGAATCAGGTATTGCACGTCATCGATCACATAATCAAAGATGTAATTACGAAATACTACAACCGGTTAAATTATAATTTTCATTAACAGCCTTTCCGTTCCACAGCTGGGCACCGGCCTCTTCTCTGCCACGTGTTTCTCCTCAGCGCTAAGGTAGAAACACGGGGAACCTATAGTTTAAAGTCGAATCCGAACGACAGAAATTCAAGAGAAGGTTTTTAGCATTAAGATCCCACGGTTGCAAGTGGGAAATTGTGTGTGGTGGGTTGCAGACCAGATTTTTATAAATCTGCATAGTACGGCTTAGGTTTCGAACTCAAGCCAGAATCGACGTTTTATTCAGAAAGCGAGCGCTCTACCAACTGAGCTACCACCACATACTATAATTACTTATACTTATAATTTTACTTTTATAAAATGAGACAACCAAATATAATCGTAGATTTTGATAAATAATATAGAAATTGGATTATATTTAATAACATAATTTTTGTAAAGTTGGTTATATGTGAACACGTTTATATTCTACTTAAGTAAAGTTTAAACAGGCATTTATGTTAGTTTGGTACATTACAAAAGTAGGGTTATAACATTTTTAAATCGGTTAAAACTTCATGGAGACATTCCAATCCGCGACATCATGAAATATTTCGATGACGTGCATTACGTGATTGGTCATAAGTACTTTACTATAATAAGCAAATGCAATGTTGGGGACAACTTAAATCGAATACGAATGTGCTCGGATTAAGATCGTTCTTACGAGCCAAACGAGCTTTTTCGTCGACCCGCAACAGGAAAGATGGAAACTCTTACGGGAGGGAAATCATACCTAGTTGTGTACGGAGTAGGTCAAAATTGCGGGCGCCACCTTCCAAATCATAGCTGATTGCAGGTTCTCGTGGAAGGCCGAGAAGCCAGCAGCTTACGGGAATCGGACTCACCTTTATTGTGCCTCCTCCTGTATATAAAGCTTACAAATTTCATGCACACAATAAAATAAAAATACACCGAAATAAAAGACATGGTGAATTTTAAGACAAATATAGTTTTACTGCTGGAACTTGGTAATACACATAGTACAAGAAAATTATCCAAAATGGTAATAATTGTAGTTAAACGCAAAGGGAAGTTATAACGTTCAAACAAAAAAAGCTCGCCGCCAGTGGCGCGCGATATTTACTTTACTAAACCACATATCTACGCAGCCAGTGACGTTCGAGCTTATAAAAATTGCAATTTATAATTACACTTTACAATTACCAAGAAAAAAAAAGGCAACTGGCGACTGAAGGTCGCTTTATGTTGCATCAACAAAAGGTTCAGCACTTTAGTCCAATAAACTGAAACCCGAAACAAGCTTTCACAACACAATAGACAATTTCTCCTACCTTATGTTTGTTCGGTAGGAGAGTAGAGATAGGAGGCACAACTGGGGTGTCCCTAGGTTCTTCGGGAAGCAGGAAAAATTCGTAGGCACGCCCTGAAGACTGGACCACGATGGAAACAACGCTATGGGCCAGGACTTTCTTTGGCGAAGAAAAAGAAAGACGATAATTTCAGATGCCAAAATCTCCGCCGCTATACGGGATGATTGCAACTTGCATTTGCAACGGCTCAAAGGAGACTGTCACGGGGTTGAAGGCTTTAATCCGACACAAGTCGAAGGTTCTTTTGCCTAAGGCAAAAAACGATATGATATATTCATTTAGCAGAAGAGAGCTACCAACAACCCGATTTCCAAAAACCACGTCCGTTCACTTCCAGAAGCTAGCGTTCACTCGCATTCCCCTGCCGCAAAAACTCTCACCCAAACGAAATTGTTCTAGAACAAAATTCTTACACGTGGGACTTCCGGCCATTCTGTCAACGAAGATTTCCAAGAACTGTTTTCGATCGGCATATCTAGACTACACAAGTACGTCAAGCGGAGCAATGGGAACTTTCAGAGGCTTTGCAAAAGTGACCTCCCATAGCTTAATCTTTAAAAATAATAAAAAAGCAATCGACCCAAGAGCGGCAATTAAAATAAAACTTTAATTCCTGAAGCGGCAAAACTAAACGAACGGAAATAATATCAACTTCCGATTCTTAAATAGGTAGATATGTTTTTTATTCTAACTTTTAAATGTACGTCAACATAGCTTTATAATGATAAGAAACTTGCATATTTTTCTTTTGTAGTCTTTATAATACCACACAATTTTATCAACATTTCTAGAACACTTTTCTATAATATTATCATTTTAAAAATTTCTTGTCTCGTACAAATGCTTCGCTTATTTCGGTTTTGTATTTTTGTGGAATTTCCGATTTCGTTAAATCGTTTAATATTATTATATTTATATATTCATATTAATTATAAAAATGTATTATTTTCGAATGATAAATAATTTTAAATAATATTTCCCAGAAGATTACAAAAATGAAAATTGGATAAGAAATCAATTTTCTTTGAATAATATACCAGAATAGCTTTTTCCTGAAGAAAATAGTCACTAATGGAAATGTCATGTGACAGTAATGTGATGGATGATTGCAAAAATAACACTTTAGTCAACTTTTAAGTTAGGCAGGAGAACCATTTCAAACAAGTTTTAAAACGCATTTGCATTTTTAATACCATTTTAGTACCATTTTGTACGACGTATTTATATGCAACCGGATTTTATTTGATGTTTAAAAACAAATACAACGCAGCATTGAAAATATTAAAATAATAATACAAATCAAGAAAGCTACCTTATTATCTACGTGTTATACAATTCTCATTATTTGTGTTCATTTTCTACTTTTTTAGAATTATTAGCGTCTCAAATCACAATCTAGTACACAGTTATACGTAAATATAATGATTTATTTCATGTTTATTTAAAATTAGTTGTATGTATTGATTATATGTATATACTGAGAGTTTTAAAAATACACGAGTTTATAGCTCATTCGGTTTGTTCCTAGGAAAATAATGTTCCGAGCTAACTTTAGCACCATGGTCTCTACATAATAACATAGAAAACATCATCTCGTACTTCCAGTAATAACCAAAAGCAACGTAAGATTGCCTATTTCAATGCAGAGAGTCTAACAAAGCTTTTCTTACGAAAATGATTAGTTTTGCAATTTGTAATATCGATGTAATGATGTAATAAAACTAGAGATTTTGAACTCGCATAGATTATAGCTGCCATAATGTATGCAAAAAGGAATCTGACGTAATTTGAAATTCACTTTTTCACTGTTTCATTACCATAACTAATTTCCTACTACTTCGCTGAAATAATGGAAATTAATAATATGATATAATATGACATTCATGAGCTAGCTAGCTCCATCATAATTCAATTCTAGCAGCATCTAATATTTTCCTATATTTTATATTTTGTAGTCTTTTTATTAATTGAATGTTCCCGGATTAACTGCCTGTAGTGAGAATATTGTGAGTGATACTTTTCAAATTATTTCCAAACGTATGCATTGTATTTTTTTAAAAACGCAGCTAATTACGTAAATGTTTTTCAGTTAGTGTCTCTTCCGGGCCATGTTTTTCCTCGAGATTCCGATTAATAGCGAACGGTCTGAACAATTTGTTTTATCGAACCATATACTGTAAAGCGAGTTTTCTTATTTGAATTAAAAATTGTTCTGGACCGATAGATACAAATACATATTAGTGGGTATTTCACATAATGGGACAATTTGAATTTCCAAACTGATAAAAAATATGTGACCATAATAAGTAGATATTTTAAAATTTTTATATACTTGTATGTTTTCTTCACTTCGTTTAAATACTGGGACCGATAAATACTATGTAATATGTATTTGTAAGAGGATTTTTAAGGAAAAGTGTCTGTAACAACTTTAGTAGCTTACGCAAAATACACATAAAATCGTTCCTGAAGTGTATTCTCCAATTTATGTCTAAAATTAAAGTGTAAATTTAATCCACTAACTTAAATTATATCAAAATATTCTTAACATTTATCATACATTAGATTTTGTAACCTAAAGTTTATGAACAAATTTGATCCGTCCCTCTATTGATATTTATTTGCGGTTTGCTGAGAATATATACCACTCCCAAACCTTTCAGAAGATCATCTGAGAGTTTGGTAGTGTTCAATATTTGGCATTATATAATCTCTAAATTATCAGTTCCGTGTTTGTATGCTTGATGCAGAATAGTCGATATCTCCAAAAAGTTGCTAATGAAATATTGTGTCTTGCTTCGGTTTCTGCGTCCTTCTTACGCATATTATGCATATTTTTGAACAAATCAAATAATTTCATTTTTTTGCTCTGCTGGATACCTAAAATATTTTCTTTTTTTGGCATATTTTCGTATTTTTATCTTTTTCCAGAAACTTCTGCGCATATCTTCTTACGACTATTTCTGCTTCGACATCTGGAACTAGCTGTTTTCCATTGTTTGCTTTTCTCTTTCGACTTTTAGGTGTTAAATCCCTTATACTAGTTACCAATTCTTGCTGTTTTATTCCTGTACCTTTCTCTATCCTTCCTTCTTTTTCTTTAAGTAGTTTTTTTTGTCATTTCAATCTTTTCTACGTCTTCTCTTTTCTGTTTAACAGATTATTCGGTGTGTTTACCTGTATTATTTCTTTATTTTTTACCAACATCGGAAGATGAACAATTATTTTTATTTTGTTTCTGTTCTCTAACTACATTTCTTGTGAAATATTATCTAGAAGTGCTGTTTACACAAGCGAGTTTATTTTCTTCTTTAAATTCTTTAGTTTCGTTTTCTTTAGTCATTTCATTACTTCTGTTTTCTTTGGTAGTT
>JABXWE010014891.1:0-50927 GCA_014611495.1 Limonius californicus | reverse complement strand
GCGAGTAACAATTAATTGATTCATAGATTAATCAAAGTAAATTTATAGATAGATGGTTTATATAGTAGTAAGTTCTAATTTCCAAGATACCACTTAGTTATGCAATCAAATGATTGGTGTATCAATTTTGATCAATGTTTATTAAGTTTATAATCGATTAATTTGTTCATGTTTCTGCAGCTATCATATATGTAGTAATTAGTTAGTTAACACTATTCCTTCATCATTTTAAATTTGTTATACCTATATGTAAAAGGTAATTTAAGGACTGGGATGACTCAGTGGTAAGAGAGTCAGGCTTTGGAAACTATTCCTGGTTCGAATCACTCTAGGTGTCAGAAAGTTTTTCTAATTCCCTGGTTGCCATTGGGGATGAAATTAATGGCTCTCCTCGTGTTACGGTCGCACTAGAGGAATAACAAGACTCTACACGCATACAAGGTGTATCCACACCAGGAAGGTTAAGTACGGTTTCGCACCAACACGGTAACCCGCAGAGTCCGGGCGCTGTTTTGCATAGCACAAACTAGCTTAGCCTTGCCTCACACCAAAACGAGAAGTAATTTAATTACAAAGTGTATCTTAACTGTTAAGTTAAAATACCGTTTAATCAAATAGTTAGTGCATTGGCAAACTGTGTAGTTAATTGAATCTTAACTGGATTGATTGACAAAAATATAAATTCAAATTATATTTTTTTTATTGATTTATAGTAGAAAAATAAATAGAATTATTGATTAATATTAATTAATAATACATTTTTTACGATTGTAGTTCCCCAATTAAATAGGAAATACGGAAATACCTATTTAGAATATAATTTTAAATCAGCAATTGATTGAGTAATTTAGGATTTCAGATCTATCATAGATTCCATCATAAGCAAACAACAATTTCATAACAAACTGAGTGACGTCCGCACGTATAGAGGAGCTACATCCGATCGCTTTTTACCAAAATCCCGAATTAGCTTAAAATATTACAACCAGAAGAATTCATCAAACGGAAACAGCAAAGGAAACGCAATGCATTAGATACAGCGAGAAAAACTTAACGAAGAATCAACGTCTTTCTTATATAAACTAAGAGTAGGAGATAAATTGCAAGAGGAAAGAATCGAATGGTCAGTACATGAAAGATACGAAAATATTAAATTCGTGATACACACGACAGCGTATGAAGTCGTGGGAAAATTGGAAAATATTATCACAGGGGTTGTTGGTAGACAGAGAAGCGTTAGAAGATATAATGAGAAAGAAGAGAATAGATTACCAGAAGTGGCTGATCACAGGAGATTGAAGGCAATACATGCGAATTAACTACGAAACCAAAAAGGCAATACGAAATAAAAAAAACAGTTTTGACAAAAGAAATGTAAGGAAATAAACAAATTCATGGGAAGTTCCAGATCTAGAGAAACCCTGTCGATCGATAAAGGGATTGAGAACAAATACACAGGAAAGGATTATGGTCGACCGAATTGGAAGAATTATTATTAAGATTTATTAACAGAAATATATAATGTATTATATGTATTGTATATATTTCTAATATTTTCAATAAATTAAATTATCGAAAAAATTAATCCATTAATGATTTCTGATTTAGAGCATATCTCAGAATTTATAATAATTGAGCCAGCGAAGAATCTGTCAATAACTTAACTTGAAAGCTAATCAACTTTAGACCGAGTTGCTTAAAGCTATCATTTGCTATTAATCAAATAAAGAACAAATTAATTGATTGCACACTCAATGAATTGACTAGGCACTGACTGATTAGTTATCCTTTATATTAAGAAATTTATTTATTAGTAGGTAATATTGCAGTGTCCGACGTTTTTGGGGTGTTTTAATAGGAATTTTATACGACGAAGATCAGCAGTGAATTGAATCGTGAAAAATTAGTTAGTAGTTAATCGGAGAATTGACTGTAAAAATCAAATACTTGACTTTTTTAAAATATTTTACAGCTCGTAATTATTATTTTTATATTTGCACATAACCTTAATTTCCAAACTTATTAGGTCATTGGTTGTTGCAATTGGACAGGTTTAAGTCACAGTTAAGTAATGATTAGAAATCGATATTAAACGTGTATTATCCAACACTTGAGTATTAAACACCTATTTGCTCACCAATATTAAAAGAAATCATTAAACCCGTTTCACTATAGTGGGACATTCAAATTTCCCTCAGAATTATGCCAACTTGATCTAGGTACCTAATTATAACTAGAAACAACAAAACAAGCTAAATAATTATTATAGCATGCGATCTGAATATGAACAAGCATTCCACTCTATTTCCAGCAATTAATTAAGCATTAAGCGTAAGAAATAATCTCGTACAGTTGGCAATTCAGTTGCACTCACTTCAGTAGGTCACTTGATCTCCCAGAACAGGAAGGCAAAAAACTTGATTACGAATTGAAAACCTTCACCACAATATCAACGCGAAAAGGTCACATCTAACGTACTAGTGCGTAATATAATACGAAAATGCTTGGTCGATTTTGAAATTGTAGGTCTAGGGTTGAATGTAGAAACCACGACGTATTTTGAATTCGTGAGGCATGAAACTGATGATCCAGTTATGTCAGTTAATGAAAAACGACTCTAGAACATAGATGTGTTACTTAGTATACAGGTCAGAGCCAATCCAAACCATAAGTATATATGTAGGTACATTATACCATTACTAAATCACATTCCATATTTTCTCTGAATTTATTTTATAATTCCGCAAGACCAGCTTTAGCTATTCACTAACTGCCCAATTTCTTCGGATGCTACCCAACTTCTACCAGGTGTGCACAACATCTATCCCAAATGCCCCACTTTTTGTGGCTTGCCCAACTTTTACCAGAACTCCCAATTTCTTTTAGAATCTCCCAACTTCTTTATCTAGGATTATCCAATGTTACTCTACGTCTGCCAAACTTTCACCCAGGACTTGTTGTGTTGCCGGTGTCGATCCATCTTCCCCGGGTAGCTTTATCTCTCCCGGACTGCCTAATCTCTCCCGAGCTGCCGAATCTCCTCCGGGCTGCTCAATGTTGCCCGGACTACCCATTCTTTCCCGATTACCCATTCTCCCTTGACTACCCAATCTCCTCCTTGAGGTATAATCTCTTTGGGGCTGTACAATTTCATCTAGTCCGCTCTAGCTTTTCTACACTGCCCAACTTCTCTCAAGCTGCTCAACTTCCCCCGGGCTTAACTTTTTCCCGGATCTGATAAGTTTTCGTTGGGCTGTTTAATTTTTTCACGACTGCTCAACTTTCCTCGGGATGTTCAATTTTGTCCGGCTGCTCAACATTCCGCGGATTGCTTAACTTTCTCTGGACTGTCCAACTTCCCCGTGTGTACCCAAATTCCCAATTTCCCCGGGTCTGTCCCGTTATTCTTAGAGCACCTATTGTTTTAACTGTTTCCGGGATCGGCTTAGTTCCTGTAAGAGACCGAACGTTTTATCAGCATCATCCAATTTCTTTCTCTAGGATTATCCAATGTTACTCTACGTCTGTCAAACTTTCACCCAGGACTTCTTGTGTTGCCGGTGTCTGTCCAGTGTCCATATTCCCCAGGTTGCCTTATCTCTCACGACTGCTCAACTTTCCTCGGGATGTTCAATTTTGTCCGGCTGCTCAACATTCCGCGGATTGCTTAACTTTCTGTGAGCTGTCCAACTTCCCCGTGTGTACCCAAATTTCCAATTTCCCCGGGTCTGTCCCGTTATTCTTAGAGCACCTATTGTTCTAACTGTTTCTGGGATCGGCTTACTTCTTTAGGAGACTCGATGTTTTATCAGCATCATGCAATTTCTTTCTCTAAGATTATTCACGGTCCATCTTCCCCGGACTGCCTAATCTCTCCCGAGCTGCCTAATCTTCTCCGGGCTGCTCAGTGTTCCCCGGACTACCCATTCTCCCTCGATTACCCATTCTCCCTTGACTACCCAATCTCCGTGAGATATAATCTCTTCGGGGCTGTACAATTTCATCTAGTCAGCTCTAGCTTTTCTACACTGCCCAACTTCTCTCAGGCTGCTCAACTTCCCCCGGACTGCTTAACTTTTTCCGGGAGCTAATCGGCTTTCGTTGGGCTGCTTAACTTTCTCACGACTGCTCAACTTTCCTCGGGGTGTTCAATTTTCTCCGGCTCAACATTCCGCGGATTGTTTAAGTTTCTCTGGACTGCCCAACTTCCCCGTGTGCATCCAATTTCCCCGGGTCTGTCCCGTTATTGTTAGAGCACCTATTGTTCCAACTGTTTCCGGGATCGGCTTACTTCCTGTAAGAGACCCAAAGTTTTATCAGCAGTATCCAATTTCTTCAAGGACTGCTAAATTTTCTGCACAATTTCCCACAGCCTACGTAATTTGCGTCGGACATTCCAACTATACCTGAAGCTGTCTTCATCTCCTGGAACTGTCCAAGATTGGCGTGGCTGTCTCAAGCCTTTCAAAACTTTTTACTATATTAACTTTTTCTGGGCTATCCTAATTTTTTCCGAACCCCTATAACTTTGACCCGGATTTCCAAAATATTTCGCAAACCTATCCAACCTCTCTTGTGCTGCTGCAACTTTTCCCGGAGTACTCAACATTCCGCGGATTGCTTAAGTTTCTCTGGGCTACCCAACTTCCCCGTGTGTACCCAAATTCCCAATTTCCCCGGGTCTGTCCCGTTATTCTTAGGGCACATCTTGTTTTAACTGGTTCTAGGATCGGCTTACTTCCTGTAAGACCCAACGTTTTATCAGTACCATCCAATTTCTTCAAGGACTGGTAAATTTTCTACACAATTTCCCACAGCCTACGCAATTTGCGTCGGGCATTCCAACTATACCGGAAGCTGTCTTCATTTCCTGGAACTGTCCAAGTTTGGCTTGGCTGCCTCAACCCTTTCAAAATTTTTTTTACTTTATTAACTTTTTCTGGGCTATCCTAATTTTTTCCGAACCCCTATAACTTTGACCTGGTTTCTCAAAATTTTTCGCAAAACTGTCCAACCTCTCTTGTGCTGCTCCAACTTTTCCCGATCTACCACAAATTCCGGTGCGTATCTCCCTAACTTTTAATATTCCGCTTAACCTCTTTTATTTCCTTTGGATTTTTTTCAGTTTTCGCTCGCCCTTATTCAAGTTTCTCTGGACTTGATCATACTATATTTCCGAATTTTCTTCTGGCCCTGTATATGTGTACTTGTGAAAACTGTTCTTAGCGTGTCTTTTCTAGCTAAAGATCGTTTCAGGTGTTTCCTTCGAATTCCTCGATCACTGATTCCACTAAGTTTGACAGATCTTTCTTTGATTTTTTTTTATGTTTGTTGGTTTGGAATGGGCGGTCGTATAGAATACGGAAGCTCTGACCTTTCGCCTTATATAGGCCAAACTTCTTAACGGGGTGTAGAGCCTCACCATTGTTATGTATCAAGTTTAAATTATTACTTATTTTTTTACCGTTTCCTTTTGATAATTATTGATGATGGTTGTATTAGACAAGAGCGTTGTTATTAATTTGATTGTAAACCAATAATTATTGTAATTTAACATATTTGAATATATAAATCGTAAAAGTTTTTGCTAAATATGTTATTATTCAACTCATCTCTGAGAAGATATCACGAATTAATTTTTAGTTATTCATTTTTAGCCTTTCCCAAAAATCAATCTTTAGAACCTTATTAAGATACTAAAAAATTAAAGTTGTATTTTGAACCGCATCCCTTCAAAAACCAAAGCAATTCCTAGAAAAAAGCTTGAAAAAGTTGCGGCAATTCTAATCTAATCGATTATTTTTGTCTTGTCATGGTTTGCTATTTTCCAATGTCATTAAATTCTTCTGGTCGTTCACATTGGTGAGTAACCTCTACTTAAACTGCCTAAGACGGATTTTTTATATTAAATAGCATTTTGAACTTTTAAAAATTTGATCTTGTAGAAGAGATTATTTTCGCAATTATAATGCTTTAATTCTTGATTTGCTGCGTTTATGGGGCTGGCAAGGTACCTCTTAAGGCATGCGCTGTTGAACAGTTGATGATGTATTTCTCTTGGAATGCACGGACAGGTACGAGTGCACTAATCATAAGCAAGGGTAAAGCTATTTGGAAGTTTACTAAGAAGTGGCCATCAGCTTGATAACAGTTAAAGGCAGGCAATTTCAAACAAAGTTTGTTAATACGAAAAATCATGAAAACTGACTGTTCGCAGAAATGCGAGGACATCTGTCTTAGTGCTTGATTTTATTTCCGAGGCCATATATAGATTTTGAAATATTTCATTCCATATCTGAATATCAGTGACTTCGTTGCAGTAAATTAATTTGGAAATCGGTTCAATCAGAAACATGGCTGGAATAAAGGTTAAAGTTCCAAATAAGCCATTAATAGAACTCGTGCATATGCAAAACAAGCTTGTTTTTAACATTTAGCGGACCGTTAACATTTAAAATTTATATAAACATATTCCTAGACAGACTTGTACCGTAATGTCTGTTTTTTATTGAAAATGCGCCCACCAAGTCCATTAAGTCCGCCCAGGGGAACTGATTAGCATTAATATTTTCATTTTCTTCTGAAAAATTTGTCGATTGGAGAATGCGCATTAATTGTTGTAATTTATTATGTAAAAGACCACAATTTATCCACATTTCTTTTAAAATCTCTGTTACGAAATAAAAATGGTAACTGTTTGGTGTATATAACGGCGCATTTGTTAAGGCTGTTAATGAAAATGCATTTTAGTTGTTATTTTCAGATAAGAATATTTAATTAAGAGATAACGGCGCGCTAATTGTTTGCGATAACGGTTAACCTGCGTTGTAATTTTATGGAATTTATTAATTCAAATTAGTTGTTATTGGTTTCCGGAAACGAACAGATGCGATTTCACTTTTACGATATAATATTCAGGAATGCCATTTTAGAGTTTATGTATCAGTAGAATGGACTAATAACAATATACAACTACAGAAACTTTTGGGTACCACCCACTCTTGCGATTCAAGGAGCAAACATGAAAAAAGTCATAAAAACACGAGGCACCCACAAGAAATCTAACTTAATTTTATCCTATTAACCTTACTTTAGCCAACCCCATGTTTACTGCAAGATCCGCAATAATTAACGCCGATTATTTATTGTTGAATATTTTTTATGCAGTCATCAAACGTCTTTCAAAATTCCAAAGTTTGTATTTACAATACAGAATAATAGAAAAATGCCCTCGACTGTAGTCCTCATACCAATAAATTAGAAAACGTAAAATTGATTTTAAATAATTATAAATATAATATTCAGTCGGAACTTGCTTTACTGTAGTTTATGCTAACATTAATGTATCCTATCTTAACTAAATTTAAGATAATTGCAAACCAACATAGCCAGAGCGACTTAATTTAATCAATTTCAACTGAGACTAAATTGAGGTTAGATTAGGTTAGTTTTATGTTAATTCTAAATAGGTTAAAATCAGATTAAATTAAGTTAGACCTAAGTGCATAGAGATGCTTGGAAAACCGCGTCCTAGATCTCGCTCGTTCAAAGCAAGCAAGCAAGTTAGGTGAGAGTAGATTGGATTGGGTTGGTTTCTTTTTACGTTACATAAGCTTAGCATAATATAAATAACGTAAAATATTTGATAATCATTCAAAGTAATCTTAATTCACTTTAATACGCTTATTGCAGCGTTCTAATAGTTTGTGAAAGCAGTGGGCAAAGACGTCCGAAAAATTGCTTTCAATTAGACGTTTGAATTTTTCTTTCCTTTATAACTTCTGCATCCTGAAATAGTTTCCTATTTCACCTTACTAAAAAAAAAGAAGTTTGGCGATTGGTCTCAGAAATGCCGTAAGACATGCTTTTACAATCGCTGCAGAATGGGCAGGTGCATTGTCATACAACAGCAACCAAATACTTTTTTCTCGAAATTGCGATGGCACTTGAGGAATGCTCTGCAATAATGTTTTAATCGCTTCAACGTAGAATGCGCTATTTACTGTTTGTCCTACTGGCACAAATTTTATATGGATCACAGTATGTTTGTCGAAAAAAGTTTTAAGCGCGGTTTTCATTCGGAATTTTTGCAAATGAGATTTTTTGGGTCTTCGTGAATGGTGATGATTTTTCAATTCACAGCATGCTGTGGCGTTCCGTTTAGGACAGTACTGAAATGTTGATGACAATGCAGTTGCAATGCAACGCTTCGCTGTGTTTGCTCATACGTAAGACTGCACGGGACTAACTTTGCACAGATGTTGTTGCTCTTTCCCAAATTTTCATGTAAAATTTGTGGAATGGTGTCTTTATTAATGTGCTGTAGCTGTAAAATAATCTTTAAACGGTTATAAATAGAATATTCGGTTGCCGTATTTAAGTCAACCGCAACTTGCTTTACTATAATCTATCCTAACATGTATCACAATTAGGGGCCTCGGTGGAGTAGTGCGGCTACGCGCTGCCATTCGAGGTCACACGAAATGTGGCCGATGGGCTGGGGTGTTCGAATTCCGGTTGAGGCGACCGCATTTCGCTTAGTTAAGTTTAGGGTGCATGTTGCATGAATGTTTAGTGTATAAGGGACCCTCGCACCTCCCTGAAGTAATGCGAAAGTGGTTCGGGGGGGGGTAGTTTTACCATTTACCATTTTCAAGAATACACTCCAGTAACTGTAATTACCTTTTAATGGCTGTATAACAAAAATGCTATTAACTTATCTTCAACCTCTTAATACCAATTTCCACAAACCAAAACACACCGAGATATCTACAGAACTATTTACCAGCAAAAACAAAGATTCTGAAAGTGTATAAAATAAATTTCAGCAATAAACAACAAGGTAACTTTGAAAAGTAAAATATTGACATATAAACCTTCAAAACATTTTAAATACTGCTGGAAACAGATTTAAATAGTGACCTTTGGATGCATAAGCGCAACATTCTTCAAGGATCTCTGTTTCTTTCTACTAAACGTGTCGGCCGATAGAATACGTCTCACGTACAGTGTTGGTGTTGTTCCGTTCGCAGATGTCACTACGACATACGTCTTTGTCGGAAATATGAATCTGCGAGCAACTAACAAAGATGGAAATGTCTTCAGTTTGTGGTATGCAAATAAAGCGCTAATCCGAAACTGAAAAATGCTCATCGTAAGAACTATATGTATTTTGTTGAAAACGTAGCCAATGCGGCGGCGGCGCCAAACGCAACGATGTACGGCGTTCAGGCTGGCGACGCTTTCAAATTGGTCACGTCACTATACAGTGTCTGTGTGAGATACCCATCGTACATTATGTATGACGATGCTGCTGACATGTCGCCATGGCTTATCTACTTAATTTAATTCAACTGAGACTAGATTAAAGTTAGATTAGGTTAGTTTTATATTGATTTTGAATCGGTTAAAATCAGAGTAAGTTAATGTAGGTTAGATTAGATTGGATTGAATTGAATTGGGTTGGTTTCGTTGTAGGTTACGTAAGCTTAACTAATATTAAGTAAATCTGAAACTAACCTACTCTAACTTTAACCCTAATCAACATATGGAAATTTCTCCCATGCGTACCACGAACCGAGACTTAAACTAAAATTTGTAAGTTTTTAGAAATGATTCACTTCGCCCCAGTGGCGGTTTGTATGTAAAAAAATACGTGAAGTGCTATTATAATAACCCTAATAATAACAAATGAAGGGCGGGGATGGCTCACTGTTAGGAGAGCCAAGCTTTGAATGTAATAGTCCAAACGCTTCCCGGTTCGAATCCCTACAGGGTCGGAAATTTTTCTAATTCCATGGGTGATCGTTACTGGGTCCCGCTCTCCATTTGCCATTGGGGATCAAATTGATGGCACTCCTCGTGTTAAGATCGCACTAGAGGAGTAATAAGATCACATACACAAAAATACACCACACACCAGGCAGGTTAAGCATGGTTACGCACCAACACGGTAACTCGCAGTGTCGGGCCCTGGTGTGCATTGCGCAAACTAACTTAGCCTTGTCTCACACCAAAAGCGATGGGCCTATAAGTCCTCTGAAAGCTTCATAATAAATAATAACAAATAGAAGAAATTTGTTGAGTCACTGATTTCGTCGTGTCCGCGGAACGCTAATTGTTGCTTGCTTAAATACAAAGCTGTATCGATAACTAATCGAACAGTTTCATTAAATTGTGGTTTAAAAAGTCTCGCGTTTTCTATTAAAGCATTGCCTATTGTGGTTTGATTTTTCTCAAATTCTGTAACTTTAATGCACATAGTAAATGGTCTTTAGAGTCGGCATGTTTATGTAACGCCCTTGTAATATTTAACAGATCTGCAAATCGCTCCCTGTTCCTGACAGACTGTTTTGTACAAAAGAGCAAACAATGCCAACAAAATAATTTTTGTAGTATTTGGCTGCTACATAACCATTTGTATTCGGTGAACTAAGAAATTTTGAACTTAAGATTATATGATTTTCCACTACCTTTAATTCTTTTTTCGCGGAAATTGTCAAACCAACTGTAGGTCGCCCTTGATTTAAAACGTCTTTTTTATCTTCTTCCTTCCAATGCCTGAATGGCGTCTCTAACAAGCTGCACACGATGTCTTTAATAGGATTCATAGTTCTCCTGGTAGTTGTCTACGTATAAAAGTAAACTTTCCAAAACAGAAGCACACACGATACGACTACAAACGCTCAACACAATCAACAATAGTAATAGTTACCAATTAACTATATGTAATTCATAAACGAACGAATAAAATAAAAAACCGTAATATGAAGTTCTGCGGTTGCCTGCGAGCCAACTCTTCACTTGCGCGTTTCGCCACGAACCAATATTCTAGATAGTGATGTAGGTGTTACCATGGCAAGGGAGAGTAAGTGCAGAGATAAAATACGTTTGAGGCCGACTCTTCACTGCAATTGCGGGAGTGTTGTAGGTAAGGCTTTTTTTATGATCGACGCTCGACGGACTTCATTTAAAATATAAATTTTTGTTTGTTTTCACTAAGCTTATTGTATCTAAGAGTACGCATGCCATAAATAAACGACTCCTAATAGGTATGATGCCGTTAAATAATTTGTTATGTAATTTAAATAAAACCTACTTCACTTGGCGATCTGTCACTGCTTCACCCCTGATTCAGGGGTGAAGCAGTGGTTTCGTTACCGCACCGTTTTTAAATTGAATTAAAATTTAATTTAAAAAAACATTAATTTAAACGAGCAGTTACCGCGGCCGCCATTACAGTAACCATTAAAATGGCCAATTAGGGCACGTCATATATTTCTAATTTCAAAAATTCACATATTTATCTACATATTGTTATAAGAACCTCGTAGAACTCTGGTTTAAATAGCGTTTCAACTCATTCCTAGCGTTACGCTGTGTCGGAGAGTATTGAAATTTAATTTTGTTAAAGCAGTGTTAGGTGCATACACGGAAAAAAAGAATCATAAAATTCATGGGCACATTTTTTCTCATAATTTGTAGGATTTCATTTTCTTTTGTTTTCCTTTAAAAGGTCAAAAGTCTGTTTATTGTCACGTGTACGGTGTTAAGAGGCCTTTTTACTCGTCTAACTCGCTGAGATGAATTTTCTCGTCAGTACAACCGGGACCGACGGCTTTACGTGCCCTTCGAAGTATAATTTCATTTTCTTATAGAGGTATTATGTTTGACAATTTGTTACTATTTGGGATAACAACCTACTTATTGTTGATTACTTAAACTTTTTTCTTCAACATCTGCGTCGCTAACTTACCAATCAGGTCGTTACAACCTGAAAGTATGTGGTTATTTTAGTCCACCGAGCTAATGATATTCAAAAATTGTGGTCAGTGCTCATAAAGTGGAAAATCTCGCATTCGCTAACTCACCCAAGAGATCCGACGACAGTGATGTAACTCATTCTCATTCCAAATTGCAGCAGCAATTTCTAAGTTAACAGTTTTAATTCGTGTAATCATTTCTTTATTATTCTCGCTATTTCTTTTGTCTGCTAAATATTAAATTCCCAATTTACTTAATGCGACTTATCCTTGCCGGCGGCGTGTCTTGTCCTTGATTCGCGTTACGAGCCTAGCATTAGAACACAACTAAAATTATTGCATATTCCGCTGCTGCAATTCATTTCCGGATGTTTGTAATGTTACATGTTTCGTAGAACTTGTAAAAGTCGGAGTTGAGTGCTTTACGTGTAAAAATAGAACGCCATTAGTAAAGGCGCAGGTTGGAGAATTTTTCTCTTAATGAGGCACCCGATGGTGGGCTTCATTTTCGGGATTCATTCAAGCACTAATAGGGAATTCTTCCTGTAGCATGAATGAAAATTTTATATGCATCGGCGATAATTATTTCTCGTCTATAGCGTGCCACACGGAAGATTTTAACCACTTTTTACGAAGGAAGTTTCAAGACATAGTGACCGGCTTTACCAAATAAATTGACTATATATGTTATATATATGTTATTTACGGTTTACACTGTAATCCGTCCGTATAAATTTGGCTGCATATCTTGCTAATAGCACCTGTTTTGCTAACTTACTAAAGACACTGTATATTCCTCCAGATATTTCGAAAATACCATGATGTGAATCGGCTGTGATCAAGTTTTTTAATCGGGCAAAGAAACCCCATTAATTTGGTCAAATATTCCATAAAAACTCGTAATGCTAATTGACAAATTTGATTAGATTAGATTAGATTAGATTATCCTGAGATTCCCTGAATATAAAAATCTTCATTTTTTACCGTCGTGAAGCTGTCGTATATATTTAGACAAATCATTCAAAAATACTCAATAATGTTGAATATGTATAGGGTAGTAAAGTCACTTTATAAATATGACGAAACATTTCACAAATGTATATGAATCGGAAATGTTCCAGTTTTTTGCAATTTCGTAAAGCTGATGTATATATTTAGTTAAATTATTTTTATTAAATATACTTTAGAAATATCCTAAATACGAATTAATATTGATTATGTTTTTTATAACGAAGTAAAACCTACTTTAACTTGGATAGATTTTCCAAAAGTGTACTGTATAGTGTATACCCTTCAAAATAGCTTTCGTTTTGTTGACGCTACATTATAACTTCGGCCGAATACTGTGCAAATACCCTGTATGTGAATCGATAGTTGTTTAATTTTTTTTTTATCCACGAAAAGCTGCTATTTAGTCACACGTTTTGGAAATTGCCTATGTATCAGGTGTGAAAATCTAGTTTCTGGGCTGGTACAATAGAAAAACGTAATTTAAGTAAAGCGAAAAATATTTTATTTTTATTTAAAGTAATCTCCATTTACTTTGTTGTACTTATTGCAACTTCTAAAAGTTTTTGAAAACGGTCGCCAAAAGCGTCCGAAGTAACTGTTTTCAATTTATTATCGGTATCATTTTTCTTAATAGCTTCTAGGTTCTGAAATCGTTTCGCCTTAGAAAAAAGAATAAAAGTCTGGCAGTTAATGTAAATAATCCCGTGGTTCACGAGTAATAATTTTAGAAGCAGTGCAGAATGGGCAGGTGCAGTCTCATGCAACAACAATCAACTACTCTTTTCTCGAAATTGCGATCGCACTTGAGAAATGCGCTACAATAATCTCTGATCACTTCAACATAGAATGCGCTATTTGCTGTTTGTCCTTTAGGAACAATTTTTTATGGATCCCACTGATGAAAAAGGTAATCCGCATGGTTTTGATCCTGGATTTATGCAAATGGAATTTATTGGATCTAGCTAGGTGATGATTTTTCACTCCATAGCATGCTGTGGCGTTTCTTTGCAGAATCGTACTGAAATACTGAAATGAAATTCTTTTCTGTGTTTGCTCATCCGTAAGACTGTGTAAGACAAACTTTGTGCAGATGTTGCGCTTTCCCAAATTTTCATTCGGAGGATTATTCGGCGACCTTTTGCCACAATATCACGAACTATCGCGACCAAAGTTGCATTTCGAGAGATCGATGTACGCCCGGTTCTAGCGTCATCTTGAATATTCTCACGTCCATCTTTAGAATGCTTTAACCATTCAAACACCCAAAAGTACGAGGTTTTATCAGCGTGGATAGTTTTCAAGATTTCTTGAGTGTTTGTTGGAGTTTTCCATTATTTACAGCACAATTTAATATTTACTTGTTGCTTCATGATGGCTGACAGAAATACGATGTACCCGCTAGCGTCATGTGCAGAAACTAACAGCTGTTCGATCTTCGTTTAACCCCCCTCTATTGAGTCTCTAGTGAACTATTATATGTTGCTTTACGTTTGGTTTAATTCTGGGAATTAATTGCGAAACCTAGTACATATATGAGTTTTTTAATATCGTCAAAGGGACGGCATGCATGTATCTTTCGGAAATATTCTGGAAGTAAATCGATGATTGCCAAGTTTTTTTTACTACTTACAGGTACCATATAAATTTACGTAGATGTTTCGGAAATATCCTTATGTGTGAATGGATAATGGTCAAGCTGTTTTATTTTGTGAAGCTACTGTATACATTTTATCAGCTTTTTAAGAAACTCCCCGCATGTCTGTTAGTAATGGTCAATGTTTATAAATTGCTTAAATTTATGGTATAAGGTTGACCAAAAATGTTTAACCGTAAAAGTGCCAGGTTAACTTATTAAGATAGTGCAAAAGTATTATAAATGCGTGTTGCAAATGGCCAAACGTTGTAAAGCTATTGCGTAAATTTGGTTAGGTTTTATGTGAACCCCCTTGTATATAAACAGAGGCCCCATTAGCTTATATGGAAGAGGAGGAAATATAAAATTTTGGATATCCTGATACTACCACGATATTTAGAACATCTAAATACAGTGTATTTCGGCAACTAAGTTGGCATCTTAAGTAGGAACTAACTAATGCAACTTGGCTGAGGAATACCCCAGGAGATAAATTTTTCATCAAGTCAATAATGGACTTGGACATTAGAAAAGTTCCTACTGACGATGGCAACTTAGTTACCCAAATACGCATTTAGCTGTTTTGAATATCGCTGTGGGAAGAGGTTTTCCAAAGTTCCATTTGTAAAGCTGTAGTGTACATTTTGTCAGATACGTCGGGACTACCCTGTATGCATAAAGCCTTCCTACACATTTTCCCAGATATTTCGACGATGCCATACATATGAATTCTTTCGTAATTTTGAATTTCACGATTCGGACCGTTGCCCGATTGTCTTTGCCGCTGAGGCTATTGCCTGAAGCTGACTCTATTGAATGTAGATACGCAAAGAATAAAAAGATTGATTTTTATTCGTAGTTGTACGCAATTTGATATGAGAGTTCTGTAATTCTATGACCAGGGGTTCGAATCCTGTGGGCAGTGATTATTTATACGAACAACTTCTTTTATGAATTGTTTTAACGCCTTTCACTGACATATCTCCTGTTTCAGGACCAGTTCGAAAATCTGTCCAATCACACGCTGAAGGGGATAGATTTTCTCGAAAAATATGGACATTTTGTGAGAGATCGAGCTACAATTGAATGCGAATATGCGTACAAATTAAGGTATGTACTTTTATTTCTTGCTTAAGAAACCAATCTTCATATGTATAAGAATGTGTAGTAGTAGAAAAGGAAAACGCAGAGGGAAACCAGAAAAAAGTATCTTTAAATTATTGCACATGTGACAACTACCAAAAACGTGTTTTCCATCAATAAGCGTGGATCCCAAAATGTTGATGTAAGAACAAGAGATATTTAGGAGGAAATGGAAATATATGCTTGTAAATTGTGTTACAAATTAAGAAACCGCATAGTTGTTTAAATATTGTCCAATTTGGGTTACCAATATATTTTTTGTTATCAAGGTTACGGCGTTACTAGTACGCAACGAGTACACGTCCGTTTGAGAACAAAAGGATTGCGTAACGGGCGGTTTTATGCAGTGTAAAAATTGATAGATAAATTCTTACTTTGAAGTATTCTAGCAGGTTTCCATATTTTATTGCAGCTACTTATGCTAGGAGTGTTTTATAGAAAATTAAAATAGGCTAATTCCCATTCGCGTATTTGTTTTTTTTTTGCTGTTTCCTCTGTGATACGCCTATGGTGTCGACTAGTTTCTGTAAATATTTATAAAAAGTCTCATGCCAATCAGTGATGTTATTCTAAATATTGACAAATATCCATTATAATCAATCGCAGCTGATATGTTTGTGTGATAATGTATTTACCGATTCGGCATTGAGTCTGAACCAATCAGACTGGCAATTGTTTGCAAACAATAATAACAAACGACGTTTAATTGTGCAATTTGTAGTGTGTTGTTTTTATTAGTTTTGTTTCTTTGTTTGCACAACACGTGGCTCCACCTCTTTTTAAATTGTTTCCTGGTAGAAATATTTACGAATGCATTGGCGTAGGATTAGGGGATAAGTATTGTACTGCCTTAATAGAACTCATTTTGATTTTCTTACATTTATACTATTATACTGCAAATGGGGTTTAGTAGGTGGGGGTTGGTTTAAATAGTCTTTTTAGTTGACACTTCTGGTTTCAATGCGCTAAAAATAATTTACTTCGCCGCCTTTCTTTAAATGTTTGTGACATTTCTGACGTATCTAAAGACATGGATGTTTGCATTGCGGATAAGTATTATTCTCTTGTAATGGGGTCGTTGGCCAGTTTTGACTTTATTACAAAACCTATGTAAATCGTTTATGTACAATGAAATTCTTATCAATAGAAATAAAATAGTTGATGGATTGCAAAATACTTATTAAATTTATGCCGTAATTAAAAAAACGTTCCATGGCAGAACGTTTACACGGGACCTTTATTTGTGTGGATTTATTATTGCTTGTAGAGTCTGGTTTTGTAGAATATTGTTAAGGAAACTGTTATGGTAATATCAAAGGTTGTGTCCGCTTGCAGTGATCACGTGATTAGTGTTGTTTATTGGTTGTATTAATGAAGTGTTTGATAGTAAATTCGATAATATAGATCCAAAATTCATAGAAACGGCGAGTTAGAAGTTTTTTATGCTAGCATTATTTTTGCAACACCGCATATGCAAGTTTGAAAATACGATATTATAGAGAACCCAAACGCAAATCAAGAGATGTTTTTGTGGGGCCCTTTAGCTTTATACGATATTTAAAGAGGCTTCGTTTTTTTTAATTTTAGTGATCTAATAAGAAAATTGATTAAACGTCGTGTGACTGTCTTGCACTTAAACTGTACGAGGCGGTTGTAGCTAGAAGTTAGTGCGTTAGACTTCTTCGTCGGAGGTCCTAGGTTCAATTCCCAGTACCGGAACATCGGATTTTTAATAGCCGGTCTCCCTCGCAAAGCAATGGCAAATCAGCAAGCTATTCTGCCTAGTAAATTTTCTCTGGATTACAAATGTGTACATTTTCCGTGATGTCTTCGAGAAATTTTTCAAAATTGAATGCTCATTCATAAAGATGAGATTCAACTGACATAAACATCAAATCATTTATTAGCCCTTGGATATCATAATTATAGCTATAGCGAGGGCTGTTCCTGACGGGGGGTGCAAAGGTGCCCCCGCATTTTGGTGACCAAAAGCAGGCGCGGCCGCAGACCGTTTATTATGTGTAACATTTTTACTTGTAAAAATAATAATCTATAATTTTTTGATGATTGGTAACTTGTTAGACGAACATAATCTTTGTAACACCGCTTATATACAAGAATAGACTATCTTTATATACAGCATATGATATTTACCCATATTTATTAGGTTAAATTCGTGTATATAATAGGCGTGTTCGATATTAGAAACTGGGTATCAAATAACGAATAAAATTAAATATCGAATATTATTCGCCATATCGAAATTCGAATAAATATCAAATTATTCGAGTAAATATCGAATTATTCGAATAAATATCGAAAAATTGCTTATCCGATATATCGAATAATTTGTGTTCGATATATCGAATAACTTTTATTATGTCGTTATTTGATACATCGAATTATTCGATATATTATTCGAAGTACTCGAATAAGTACCAAATCATTTGAATACATATCATCGAAAGCAAATCGTATTAACTAAAAATAAGTACCTAGTACTAACACTTTGTTCAGAAGAATCATCAGGAAAACGTTGCATAAAAATTAATTTATTGGAGAAAAATTACAATTCACTAAAGGAGAAAAAACTTTGAAATGAATGCGCAAGTTTCATATCTCTATTTTTATTTAAATTATTATATAATTTTAAACAATATTAACAATTATAGATACAAAGTCTTTATTCATCGCCAAAAAACTCGGCTAACGAGTAATGATAGACTATACCTAAGAATGTTTAAAACAATGAACAGATTACGTCGCTAGCTACAAGTATTAAAGTACTATTTAAAATTTTTTGTTTGGATTTTCATTCTGTGGGATTTTATATGAATAGTAGTTTTATTCAAACGGATAAGTATTAATTCGAATAAATTTACCCGAATAGTAATTTATGCGGGTAAATCTAGTCGAATTATCGAATAAATAATTCTTCGAATAATTTTGTATTCGATAATTCGAATAACTTTTTATTTGATAATTGAAATAAATTCATTCGAATAATTATTTATTCAATACATCGAATAAATATTTATTCGATAATCGAATAACTTTTATTCTAATGTCGTTACTCTATATATCTAATTATTCGATATATTATTCGAATTATCGATACAAACGCACAGGGCTAGTATGTAATTGATGGGACCGCGGTGGTCGAGTGCGAGAACGCACCGACCATCGAGGTCACACTGAATTGCGCTCTTTCCGGCGTGGTTTCGAATCCCCGCTGGGGCGACCGCAATTCAAGTTGGAGTTAAGTTTAGGGTGCATGCTGCATGAGAGTGGTTTTAGGTGTGTAGCGGACGGGCCCGCAGCACGCACGCTGGAAGGTAGATTGCGAAGAGGGTTCCGGGGGGGGAACGGGTAGTAATGGAGATGCTGCGGGAAAAAGAAAAAAGTATGTAATTGATGGTCGATATTTATCAACTATGACATCATTAGTACAAACACTGTACCGGCCGGTCAGCTCCGATTTAAAATATATGTAAGAGTGGCGATATTGTTTTGGCACCTGGGCGGCCAACTCAGGAACGTCCCTGGTTATAGCAATTCGAAAAGCATGTTTTTCCAATATTGCTGATATACCTGAATACACATTCCTAATAAACGACGATTTTCTAAGAATTTGTAGCGAAATTTCAGTAAGAAATCATGTTAGAAATAAAGATATACAAAATCTAACGGATGTGAAAGAAACAGTTGTAGAAAAAATAAAGGGCAACGCATGATGATTGGAGCTTTCACTTGCCTTGTGCGCCCATCGCTTTGATGTGAGGCAAAGCTGAGCTAGTTTGTGTCACGCACAACAGGATCCGACTCTGCGGGTTACCGTGTTTGTTTGTAACCATGCTTAACCCGTCTGTTGTAAGGCGTACAAGTTTAGAGTCATGTTACTCCTCTAGTGTCATTAATTTGATCCCCAATGGCAATTGGAGGTCGGGGCCCAGTACCGACCACTCAAGGATTTAACAGAATTTTGTACTCCTGGAGCGATTTGAATCGGAACGCGTTTGGACTATTACATCCAAAGCCTGACTCTCTTACCACTGAGCCACCGCAGGCGTTATACCTGAAGAACGCATACCCAAAAAAATATGTCCACGAAGTCGTAGGACGTAGAGGTAAAAGAAAACGGGGATGCTGTAGGAAATCTTGAACAGCTGAATTTAACAACATGGAAAAACGAGAACTAGTAGAAGACGACCGGGAAGAGAGGAACAGTTTGAGGAGCCAATTGTGAAACGGAAACCCCGAAGAAGTGATCTGATAGGCCTACAAAATTATTTTTTTATGTCCTTAATGAACGTCTCTAAATTCTACGAATATTTGACAATTAAAATTTAGTGCCGTGCAGCGAATTAATATCAAGTTTTATGTGAAGATCTGGAAAAGCGCTGGCTATTTTGTCAAACAAATTTGTATTTGCGTCAAAACATATGAAACTTTAAGTTGTTGTTGCCGCTGTTTCGGCAGTTAAATAGTAGCACCTCATGTTGACAAATAATTTAAAAAATGTGTATGGATGTAATTTGAATAGCTAACAGCTAATAAAACATCCGGAGATTGACCTACACCAATTTTTTTATGAGAGTAAGCAATCTGTTATTATTGGTTATTCTAGCCTACGTGGATTTTGCAAAAATATTCAAAACTGCTTATTTTGAGAAATGAGATGCTGTTTTTAATTACAAAAAACTCCTTTCCGCAGGAAATATACTGACACCGGCTTCGTTTGCCCAACTCTCATGTAATTTAATATTTTGTTATGATTAAGTTCGTGGGATCCCCATTAGATGTAATTTTCAAACTACCGTTCTAGTGCGAGTATGAGGCCACCCACGCATAAAATTGCTTTCAGTTAGAACGACCACTGAATATTTTTTCTTCTAATGGAAACTGAAAGTAATCTAATTATAAAAATCGGAAAAAGAAATGTACAACCACGTGGAATAACATATTTTCCATATCAAAAATAAGGAAATTATCTTGTTATATATTAATTACACATTACGAGTTCAGTGGCGTACAAACAAACAATTTGATATTTTCAACAGATATTACTTTTTATGCTTTATTTAACGTCTTCTTATATATTTTAATAATTCCGTTAATGTGAACATATTTGTAACTGCGAAAAACTGTGGAATATAATCATAGAGGTGAATAGTAAGACATTATTTTTCTTAAACTTACATTATTTTAAGATAAATATATTCTAAGATACGAAAAATAGAGATGTGACTGCATTAATAACATTTTCCTTGGATTCTTGCATACGTACAATAAAATAATATTCGTCTGGTATGCAAGGCATGCTATTAGACCATGTAGCCTTTGGTAATTGGTATTCTCAATAGATCTCGTTTAAACAACCGTCCGATTAGCGATTCACACCGTTGGGTTAGGTTTACTCTTCGTGATCTCCAGAGGTGTGTAAGTCGTTCGTGTTTCGATGCTCGAACGTGTCTATTAATTTGCATGCCAGACAGAAGGAATTTTTGTATTAGAGCTTCTTCTGAATATTTAATATTTCGCTCCAGCCATAACCATAATGGCAGAAAATAGATCTGTAGTTTGCATTCCAACCTCGTTCTTTCATTTTAACTAAATTCTGACAAACTATTAGTTTTGTTAAGGTTTTAGTTTTAGTTTTTTAGATTTGTTTTTTCGTGCTACTAAAGGTATATTAACGTTATCCGTAAATAAATTATATGGTTGTTTTTGGGTTATTTTGATATTTTATAGTGGGGTTATTCCGTACATTCTGTTTTTGTCCTTTTTCCTTTAAATTCTGAGGTTATGTTAAAAGACATAGTTTAATATTTTCGTATTTGGTACTCGAATGGTGCGTTCATTATAGGTACGCTAACTCGTTTCAAAATTATGGACTTTTAAGTTTTTTTTTGTTCTTCGTCTAGTAATTTTAACTATTGGCTTGGGACGTAGCTCCCCACATCCTGAAACAGGCTCTCAGGCCATGATCTTTGGCGGCCCCCCTACCTACCGCTAAGGTAACGAGCAACGTGATGCTCAACCTATAGGATTTAAGATAAAATATACACACAAAAGTAATATTTATTCTTTCTTTCTTTATTTTTATCTGCATTCCCCTTAAGACCGTTCTTATTTTCTCTTTCACATGCACATCTTTCTCCCCGTCTTGTCCCGTGATTCCATGTATAATTATCCTCTTTTTTCCTATTTCTCTTTCCATCTCATCCATTCTCTTCTCTTGTGTCGTTATTCTTTGTTTAAGATGTTGGTTTTCGCTTTTCAGCTGTTGTTTTCGTCTTTAACTTTGCTCAGTTCATTTTGAAACGCATCTATTTTCCTTTACATGCGTTCATCTCTTACTTCCATTCTTTCTAGTGTCTCTTTTATTGCTTCTAATATTTCCTCCATCTTTTGGTAATATTTATATATATTTAAATAATAAACACTTTTAATATCAAAAATTTAATCCGACACCCTAAGGGTATAAGGATTCTAGAAGAAGAAGAAGAAAAATATCAAGGTATATTTATTAGGTTTGGTCGTTTGCAAATTTTTCAATAACTTCAGTAAAATCAACGTACTATGTACATCATATTCGATGCACAAAATCGCTAGATGATTAAGTCGCTCTTGGCTAGTTTTGTTTCTTCAATTTTTCAGCTGAGAAAACTGGTAGGTACTGTACACAACAGTTTAATAGCAAGGCAGACATTGGCAAACATTCCTTTTAGTTTTTTGTTGTAAACCTCACTCAGAAATCTAATAGGCCTTTTTTCGGTACCGAAAACTGTCTTGTAAATACTTTTAAGGCGGAGGATTTTGTGCAGTAAATCTTCTGACAGATCTTTCTCATATGTATATACCTACAAGTTTTGCTGCTTTTGCGTTAAGTGGACCATCGTCTATGTTCCGCAAGCACAAAATAAGCGAGAACAATTCACATATGGTAGCTACTGCTTCAAATCTTGTCTTTACATAACTGAGAAAATAAAACAATTATGGGTAAACTACGGAAATTGAGAAATCTGGTTAAGATTTTATTGAAGTTTTTGGTTTTTTGGGAAATTGAGGTTGCACTACTACTGCATCAACAACTACTTTTGCCTCTTGAACAACACTTTTCCAACGGGTCACGTAAGTCCCTTGCACTAAATCTTTTGGAAGTGCAGTCACTACATCAAGAAATATTCCTTTACTTTGTGTGACGTACGTACGTTCTTGTTGTCAATACTTCCAAATATTTTTTCAGGTCTTTAGTTGTTTTCAGTGTTGAAGGAGTTAATCCTGTAGCCAAGAATGGCTCTAACACAACAAAAGGCTATTTTATAAAGTTGCTTTTTGTATTCTTTTTATCTCACTTAGCTGGCCGATTCGCCACGCCGTCCCACAATCTCGTGTTCAAGATATACCCCAATTTATACATTTTTAAATCAAATTTTTCACTTTTGGGTCAGCTTGAAACCGCTTTTCACAATTAACTGTACATATTTGGGAATTAAGCTTGGACTGTTAGCTTTCCAAAACAACAAATATTTTTAAAATCAGACAAGAAACAAAAAAGTTACTTACATTTTAGAATTGATGTAAAATAACTGTGAAACCATATACATATCTCTGTAACGCTACCGAATATTTATTTTAAATTTTTTCACGCGTATTTAGAATCACTGTATATAGGTATAAGCTAGTAAATTTTACAGCTTTAACACCGTGTCTCGCAGCCTAATCGCCATCTCTCCCTACCTTGTTAATCCAGGTTTTGCAAGGACGTCCTCTTTTCTTTCTTGCACAGGTTTTTTGTTATTTTTAGTTGGAAAATTGTTTCCCACATGATTTTTTTATGTTAAATTCTTCTTTATATGTTTTACATCATTTTCAAGCTATAACTATAGTGATTTACTATTATATGAATTATTGACCTCGAAACGTTTTCCTTGTTCATGCAGTAGTTCAACAAATGTGTTTGGATGTCCTTTAAATATGTTCATGTAGCATGTAATTTTTGTGCTTATCGACATTGATCTTTCCTACTTATATATTAAACTGGCCATTTTTAATAGACGTTTACAATATCCACGTAACAGTTACGAAATATTGTTGGTTTGATAAGATGCAACAGATGTATACGGATAACTTTCACTTTTTTTGGTGTGAGCACAATAATAACACTGACAACCATTAACGTTACGTAATAGAAAGAAAACTATTACGCGAAATAATTTAAATAAAGACGGCTGGAGAACATAAAAGATCTACAAGGTTGGGACAGTGTAAATGTTCAGCAATAATTTCACTTTTCTCTTATGGTAATATTTCGCGTTGGAAGTGCTCTCAAACATATGAATAAATTTTATCATTTGGTATTTAAAATGCATTGATGTACGTTTGTAATTAACGGCTACCGTTCATTGATCCTTGGTATCGGAGTTGATAATAAACACTGATATTTATGCTTGTGCTAAAAAGAAAAATAGTGTTTGTTCTAAAAGTACTAAAACAGTTTCGTCATTTTACGAATGGTCAACGATATTTTATGGTAGCAATAAAACGCCTGTTGTATTTTCACGGCCAAAAATATACCCGCATTCGAGCTAAAAGTGGGAACAAACATTAAGCAATAATTAAAGATGAAAGTACCACTTGAGGGTGTTTTTAATCCAAGAGCCATGTGCGTTGCGTACAAAATAAACCGCTCCTGTCGTAAAAGGAGCAAAAGTGTTGTTTTGCGAAAACTTGTTACTCCGCAGGAAAGATCAGCGACCGGAGGCCGGCGCCTACACGAAACCATCGACCGGCCACATACTGACCATCCAATTATGGAGCTTGTTGCTAAGAAGGTGCATATAAGCGCATTAGTTCGAGGACGCGAGAATTTATATGGCATTTTGATAGGTAGTTTGTTATAAAATTCAAAGAATGGATTCGCAGAGGAATGTGAAAACTTATATATACAAGAATTGGGTGGTTGTGGTGGGTTTCATGGTTTTATATAAATGCGGAAAACAAGCACCGGCCTGAAGGCCATCTGCGGCCCAAAATTGTTACTCGTAGAACGTTTTTACTTAATTTACAAGTATGAAAATTAAAAATTTTGTTCAGAGTTTTGGTTTGGAAGAAACGTACAGGGATTGATATATTACTTATATAAAAGAAACTCACTAATGTATGAAAATATATGTATACTTGTCTTACGTAATAGAACATAGAATGTATAATAATTATATAAAGTATAAGTAGGGTAATTATTTATTAATCTTCGCCTCCTTCTCCCTCCCCTTGTCCAGAATCCATACCAACTTCTTCGTAGTCCTTCTCCAAAGCCGCCGTGTCTTCTCGGGCTTCGGAAAATTCGCCTTCTTCCATGCCCTCACCTACATACCAATGCACGAACGCACGTTTAGCGTACATCAAATCAAACTTATGATCCAAGCGGGCCCATGCTTCAGCTATGGCAGTGGTATTGGACATCATGCAACAAGCTCTTTGTACCTTTGCTAGATCACCGCCGGGAACAACCGTGGGAGGCTGGTAGTTGATACCAACCTTGAAACCGGTTGGACACCAGTCTACAAATTGTATAGTGCGTTTCGTTTTGATCGTACCAATGGCAGCGTTGACATCTTTTGGTACAACATCTCCTCGATATAGGACAACACAAGACATGTATTTTCCATGACGGGGGTCACACTTCACCAGTTGGTTTGCAGGCTCGAAGCATGCATTTGTTATCTCTGAAACCGACAATTGTTCGTGGTAAGCCTTTTCGGCAGATATCACTGGCGCATACGTAGCCATTGGAAAATGGATACGTGGGTATGGAACGAGATTGGTCTGGAAGTCGGTCAAGTCGACTTTGAGAGCTCCATCGAAACGAAGTGACGCTGTAATTGAGCTGACGATTTGTGCCAATAATCTGTTTAAGTTTGTGTAAGTTGGACGTTCTATATCCAAACTTCGTCTGCAAATGTCGTAGATGGCCTCGTTGTCTACCATGAAGGCACAATCTGAATGTTCCAATGTGGTGTGGGTTGTTAGAATGGAGTTGTATGGTTCAACAACGGCTGTGGCTATTTGAGGTGCTGGATAAATTGCAAATTCTAACTTGGACTTTTTTCCATAGTCCACAGAGAGTCTTTCCATCAGAAGCGAAGCAAATCCAGAACCGGTACCACCACCAAATGAATGGAAAATTACAAATCCTTGGAGACCCGTACATTGATCTGCTAGCTTTCTTAAACGATCGAGAACTAGATCTACGATTTCCTTCCCAATAGTGTAGTGTCCTCTAGCGTAGTTGTTTGCAGCGTCTTCTTTACCAGTGATGAGTTGCTCTGGATGGAAGAGTTGACGGTATGTGCCTGTACGAACTTCGTCAACGACTGTAGGTTCCAAATCCACCATAACGGCCCGTGGCACGTGTTTTCCGGCTCCGGTTTCGCTGAAGAAAGTATTGAAGCTATCATCACCTCCCCCAACGGTCTTATCTGATGGCATCTGCCCATCGGGTTGGATTCCATGCTCCAAGCAATACAATTCCCAGCAAGCGTTGCCGATTTGGGTTCCGGCTTGACCCACATGGACTGAGAGTACTTCGCGCTGAAATGATATAATCTGCCTTATTTTGTAGGCCAAAACGATTGGTGATTTGATGGCATACGTCATAAATTGCAATAGAAATACTAACGTGTCCACGTTGAAATGAAGGGAAAGCAAATTATAATTGTACATTGTAAACTTACCATTTTTGTGAGGAATTATGCAATTGTATACTAATATTCGCACAAATACGATTGTAAAATAGCTAGTTTAAAACGTGTGGTTTTTTCTCCACAAAAATTGTTTATTTTGTGGTTACTAAAGTTACTCACTTCGATCGTTTAAAAAATTTTTGTTTTTATTTAGTAGCCGGCCATAATGATTTCAGGAGTGTCCCAACAGATAATCAGTTTGTAATCTCCCATAGCAGATGATACTTCGAAAGCCCAGTTAATGAAATAGGTAAAAGAATGTATAGGCATAGTTGGTTAATTATGAAAAAAGAAGCAGGGTCTTTATTTCTACTAATATTTCTTGATAAATATTATTTGTTTAAATATCACCTTTTTAATATACCATTTAAAAGCAAAGGGTATATGTTTTGAACTTTATTTTCATTGTAAATTATACGTTATGATTGCGTTTAAACCTGAGTTTAAAATTAAACAAACCAGTCAGTATAATTACAACGTACCCTACAACCATTACACAGTTCGGATAAATTATCAATTTGTTTACACATGTTATATGAAAGAATAAAAAATTATCTAAGCAATTATAAAAGAATATCGTCATTAACATCCATGCTTAAATTATAGACAAGTATAATTGAAGACAATCGATTACAGATTATCGAGGAATAACAGAGGTCCACGATTTATGCAATGTGCATTGTAAGATTGCCAGGCTATATGGGTCTTTTTTGAGCGTTGATAGTCGTCCACCCCCCATTTGTTTCTAACCTATATATGAGTGGTAGTACTGACGCACTCAGCAGTTTAACTTAAGTCAGTTCAGTTATTTTTGCAAATATACCACACAAAAATTCTAAATTCTGTAAATTTGGGGTATTAGAGTAGGGGAGCCCGGGGGGAATTGGATTAATTAAAGGAAACAATGCAATAAGAAATTTATAATTCGTTTTAAATAAATAAAAATACACCAGTCGCACGGGTAATGTGTATAGTTCAATTATAAATAATAATTTGTCGTCAAAATTAAGTAAACATTTTTACAAAATAAAATTTATTTGGGTCTCATTACCCTTAGGGGCGAGGTAATGGAAGCCACTGTTTCAATCCAATCATTGTATAAAATATTAAAAAAAAAAACGAGACACAAAAAATGATGTAACTCTTAAGGGAAATTTAATTATATTTTGTGGACACAAGGTCGCAAACATAACCTTTCGTGTTTTCTACACCATAGCATTCAGCATGCGCCCAAATTCCTGAAGATGTAGCTTCTGATGTTCAAGGACAATGATGGTGCGTTCGCAAATTGCATGTTGCATTCTTAAATGCGAAATAGTATCGTGGCTTTGATTACCCTGACTCCTCTGTTGGATACTCGACATTGACTGCTTGATTAATTGATAGGTTACAGGGACTTTTAATACTGCGGTCTCTTGAGCCTATTGTGCATCCTCATCTGTCGCTGGTCACTGTCAACTAGATCCGTCCTCTTTATCTGCTCTAGAAGTTTCTTGATTAGATTGGCTTGCGGTTGTATCTCGTTGGTATTAGCACCCTCAAAGATTTGGAATCGTGTGGTCTCGTAGGAACCCTGTTGCTATTCCAATTTGAGTACTATTAAATTGCAGTGGTTGCCCGTTACAGCTTTACTTTGTCGAGGTACGAGTCCTTCGTGCCGATTGTTTGGTTACAATCCATTCTTTAGCTGCTCCTCTCACTGTCCTTTTAGTTAGGCCGGCAGCAGGTTCAGGCCGTGTGAACGGTGTTTTAGATCCTTACTTTGCTAGTTTATCTGCGTTTACATTTCTTCCGAGGCCTGAACACCGACACAAGTTTTACCTTGGTAAAGTTTTCCAGTGTTAGATACTACAATGGGAATGGGCAGGCCATGTAGCAAGATCGCAAGATAGATGGACGAAAATTCTACTCAATTGGAGACCATGGGGGCAAAAAAGACCAACTGGAAGACCTCAGACACGTTGGGCGGTTATTTGAAGAAAACGGTTAGTTTCAACTGGCAGAACATAGCGCAGAATAGATCGAGGTGGAATGATGTTAAGGAGGCCTACGTCCACAAATAGACTGAAGAAGGCAGAGAAGAAGAAGAAGATACTACAAAAACAGTTCCAGACAAGCTTTAGCTTGATTTGGTTCAATTTCAACGGTTTGCAAACTGTCTGATTGTCAGAGATAATGAAGTTGGTTTTGTTAGCATAATCCCTTCTTGTGTTCTCTTCAATTGTTGGTCAAATTGCATAGGTGTCTGCCTAGAATATTGTGGTAGGTTGACCCAGAGATATACAGATACTATATCTTAAGTTTGCTACTATATACTCCAGCTCCAGTTCCGTAGTTCGAGCGTGAACCGTCTGTATACCATACTAGGGTTGTTTTACAAGCATGGAGGTTCCCCTTGTTCCCATTCTTCATGGTTCATCTGCATGTCGAAGGGTTTGTGAAAATAGTATTTTGTTAGCATGTAGTCCATTCCCATGTCTACCTTTGGGCGAGATACTACAGTTGTTATTTTGGATTGTCCTAATATATGTCGGGTGCTTCTCCAATTACCCGTACAGTTTAGCTCTATGCTTCCATGCGTGCCTCGCCCCTGATTATTAAGTCCAGCGGAGGAAACACTAGACATTCATAATGAAACCAGTTGTATGAAAATATGTTGTATAGAGCTAACCACCGTTTTTATTCATATGCACTTCGACAACCTCATTTGTATATTTTGTGGATACTAGAAATTGTTGCATTTGTTAATCCTGCAATCACTAAACCATTGTAGATCTGACAAGGAATCGTGTTAAATCATCTGTGAATGGCATGTTTAAGTCTTATATCAAGGCGTCGGTCGTTTGTTAATTGTAAATAATAGATAGCTTTATTAAAAATATAAAATACATGCTGTAAAAGTTATGTCGCAATTTGTTTTATCCCTAATCTTTATCTTACACATTTACATTTAGATTCGTAAAATTCTGTCGCGTGAATCAAGCCTGGCATTGCTTTTCTGTAAAAATCTCGTAGATTGTTATTCGATCCTTATGTAGAAGTATCGCGCCTTCATGAACTGACTAACTGTATAAATCAACAGACTTAACAATGATAACGCGTGATGTCGCTAATCTTCGCCACCCTCTCCCTCGCCTTCTCCAGAATCCATGCCGACTTCTTCGTAGTCTTTCTCTAGAGCCGCCGTGTCTTCTCGTGCTTCGGAAAACTCGCCTTCTTCCATACCCTCACCTACATACCAATGCACGAACGCTCGTTTGGCATACATCAAATCAAACTTGTGGTCCAAACGCGCCCATGCTTCTGCGATTGCAGTGGTATTGGACAGCATGCAAACAGCTCTCTGTACTTTCGCCAAATCTCCACCAGGAACGACCGTGGGAGGCTGGTAGTTGATGCCGACTTTGAAGCCTGTTGGACACCAGTCTACGAATTGAATAGTACGTTTAGTTTTGATGGTGCCAATGGAAGCGTTTACGTCTTTTGGTACTACGTCTCCTCGATAGAGGACTACACAAGACATGTACTTTCCATGTCGAGGATCGCATTTTACCATTTGGTTGGCTGGTTCGAAACACGCGTTAGTGATTTCCGGAACGGATAGCTGTTCGTGGTAAGCCTTTTCCGCAGATACAATTGGAGCGTATGTAACCAAAGGAAAGTGAATGCGTGGGTACGGCACGAGGTTGGTCTGGAAGTCGGTCAAATCGACTTTTAGCGCTCCATCGAAACGAAGTGATGCAGTAATCGAACTTACAATTTGTGCCAACAATCTATTCAGGTTTGTATACGTTGGACGTTCGATGTCCAAGTTTCTTCTACATATGTCATAAATAGCTTCGTTATCCACCATGAATGCACAATCTGAGTGCTCAAGTGTGGTGTGCGTGGTTAGAATGGCATTGTATGGTTCAACTACAGCTGTGGCAATTTGTGGTGCTGGATAAATCGCATATTCCAGCTTGGATTTCTTTCCATAGTCCACCGATAATCGCTCCATCAGTAATGATGTGAATCCGGAACCGGTACCACCACCAAAAGAATGGAAAATTACGAATCCCTGAAGACCCGTACATTGATCTGCTAGTTTTCTCAACCGGTCCAACACTAGATCAACGATTTCTTTGCCGACGGTGTAGTGTCCTCGAGCGTAGTTGTTTGCAGCGTCTTCTTTTCCAGTTATAAGTTGTTCTGGATGGAAAAGTTGACGGTATGTCCCTGTACGAACTTCATCTACGACTGTAGGTTCTAAATCAACCATAACAGCCCGAGGCACGTGCTTTCCGGCTCCGGTTTCGCTGAAGAAAGTATTGAAGCTGTCATCACCTCCCCCAACGGTCTTATCAGATGGCATCTGCCCATCGGGTTGGATTCCGTGCTCCAAGCAATACAATTCCCAGCAAGCGTTGCCGATTTGGGTTCCGGCTTGGCCGACATGGACTGAGAGTACTTCACGCTGGAATAATAAATTAATCGTTAAATGTTGCCAAAAGTACTAAGCGAAGTGGCGACATTTGTCATGAATCAAAATAGACATTTAAAAATGTACAGTTCTAAGTGAAGGTAGCGAAAATTAAATTGGAATTGTATGCTTACCATTTTTATGAAGAATTATACAAATTCATACAAATATTCACACAATATATGATGAAAAACCATCAAAAAATAGCTTGTGCTAAAAACGTGTGGTACTTTTACCACACAAAAATATTTGTTTGGTGATAACCAAGGTTACCCTGCTATACCAATTTTTCAGAATGGTTTTTTTTGTTAATATTCAGCTTGCTGCGACGAGTTGAAGACCACCTCTGTACTAGTTTTTCGCTAAGGCATTAATCAAGGACTTCTCGATTACTAAAACTTACTATTTAGTAAGCGTAATAATAATGTTATTATACTAAATGTTTTATGGGTTATAAATTACAATTCATGAATTTGTTGCACATCGTGATAATTATATATAAAAATCTTGCACTTTCTAAGATTTCTCATACCATCCTGGTCTTAGTAGTCACGTACAATCGCCGTCCCGTTTTATCATCTGACTATATCTTATGTATCTCGTATAATTTCAAAAGTGTTGCCTTCCTTTTAGAGAAAACTATCATAATTGCGTTATACTTACCATGGTAAGGTAGTAAACACAGAATTTTGTGTTCAAAACTTTCTAAGTAGGTACTTATATAAATCGCAAACTGCAGTGAATTATTAGATTAACCCGAATTAATTACTATAGCATTTATTTTCGAATCCGAATTCAATCATTTCTGTTATCCGTTGCAGATGGTAGGAGTACCTTCTTCTAAAGCCAAATCGGAAAGACGAGAGGATGCTAAGAGATCTTTCTTGGTCGAGTAGACCCGTTTGACTAATTTTTCTAGAAGTTTTGACACTAATGTTAGAAGGCTTACTGGCTTATAGCTGTTGACGAACTTAATATCCTTCCTCGGTTTAGGAAATGACGGAAGTAGCGTACTGCAGTAATTGAGGAAAATAACCTAGTCATAAGCATGCATTGAACGAGAATGACATAAGATAAGAGACATAATGGCTAGCGGTGTACTACATTAGTAATTAGGTCGTATCCAGGTGATTTTTTTTGGTAGAAATCCGGTAATTATTGCTTTGGGTTAATTCATGTCTGTTTGATATGCTTAGTAATGATAAATAGATTCCATTCGACATGATTTCTTACTTGCGTTGAATGAGTTGCACGGTAAGCATTTATGCGTCTAAACACAAAAGTTGTAAAATTTTCTGCACCTGTTGTTTAGGTTTCATTGCAGATACTGTTGAAATATTTTCATGGGGTTTAAGATCCGCTTAATAGCTTAGTGCACTTTTATACAGGGAATTATTCTTTTTAGTATACATTGTACATGTAATTGTCTATGTATACTTTTAAACAGAACGCATCAATTACACCTATTATGTAAGCAACCAACTACACAGACAAACAACTAAAGCATGCTGTGGCCAAAACAATAAAATTAATTCATAGTTAAAAAATAAAATTAGTCTTGATTTAGTGTCTTCTTGCGTTTTTTATACAACCATGTACAGTAAAGCCGGAAAAGTGGAAATTCTAATGTGGTATCAGAATGGTAACAGCTTAAGAACTGTGAGAAACTTATTTTCACTAAAATATCCAGAAAGACCTATTCCTTGTATTCGGACCATACAAACAATTGTTAGAAAATTTAAATCAGAAGGATGCGTAATAAATTCCCATAAAATAAGATCTAAAAGTAATCACGTTTTAACCGAAGAAATGAAATTAAATATATTATGCTACGTTGAAGAAAACCCTATAGTATCACTACGAAAAATAGGTTCACATTTTAATGTTTCTAAAACCTCGGTATTTATAACACTGAAAGAATTTAAATATAAATCGTACAAATTTTCTAATCACCAACAACTATTCGATGAAAACAAAGAAAAAAGAACAATCTTTTGTGAAACATTCTTTAATTTGCTGAATGAACATTAATACATTTCAAATAAGATAGCTTTTGGTGATGAAGCAACTTTCACAATAAATGGAGAAGTCAATTCACAAAATTTTCGGTATGTATTATAATTCCTCTTCTATCCACCATCCATTATCCTGCTAATCTTATTCCTCAGATATTGGTCCCGCACTAACCGCCATTTACAAAACTTAACTCACAGTCAATACACTTGGGAAGTTAACGTATGGCTAAGAATAGTTGAAAAAAAGCTTATCGGTCCATATTTACATAGAGCCTCTCCGCATTCCACGAATGTTATAGGAAACTTTCTAAACGACAGGTTTCCAGGACGTTGTGTCGGAAGATTTGGTCCCGTACCGTGGCCCCCGCGTATTGCAGATTTGTCGCCCAATGATTTCTTTGCTTGGAGATACCTGAAATCAAAAATTTATACAAATATTCCAATACAAAGTATTGATGAATTAAAAGATAGCATACGTACCGAATGCAATAGCTTGAATCCTGACTTTCTTGCGAATGCTGTGCGTGCTTTTCAACACCGTTTAGGTTATTGTTTAGAAGTACAAGGTGGCCATTTCGAATACTCGTTGTAACTGTTGTTTTTATTTTCGTTTCCCTTTTCTGTTCTTGATATTTAATGTTTTACAATAATAATCTTCGTTGTTGTTCAACTCATTTTGATTTACCTATTTAATATAAACACCGCATCTAACATAACCTTCATACTCAAATAATTCACAACTACAGTGACTTTTGCTTCTATTTTTTAGTTGTCTCTATAGTTGGTTGCCTACATAATAGGCGTAATTGATGCGTTCTGTTTAAAAGTATGCCTACATAGACAATGTATACTAAAAAGAAAAATTCCCTATATATGTTCATTATTAACTCGTCCAACTCTTTTCAAAACTACATATTTAGAAGTCGTTTCACCGCTTGTTCCGATTTTTTCCATTCCCATCTTGTTTTTGATCTTCTACTAATTTCTAGTTTTCTGTGCTTGCCTTGTGGGCGTGCTCTTGATAAAGTATAAAAACTGCGTAAATCAAGAAGCAATGATAACGTATGCAGAAGAACAAAACTGCTTTGGTATGATGTGTTTGTGATTGCACTGGCTCGGAAGATTTAATATAATGAATCTCTAACTACGTACTACGTTCGTCCTAGAACAACTACAACATTGATAGTTATTTCAAATATTTTTTGATCACATTGCTAGATTATAATGTCATCAAGGATCTAGTCATTTTCGGTATCAAATACAGCCGAGAAGATCACTAAGAAGATAGCAGAGCACTTAAGTAGAAATAATCCAAGAATAAATACCAAATATTCTAGGCAGAAGACCTAAATCGGGAAAACCGAAAAATTATACCTATAATCGTCATTTATTAGCGATAATTATTCATGTGGTTTAATGAAGCTTAGACAAGCAATAATCAACTAATTTTAATATGGAACTTGATTCACTCAATCATTGTATCCACCATCCAATCGGCAAGAACAAAATCAGAACTGTTGAAAAAGAAATCTGTGTTGCTGGAAAACTGCTGCATCCGCCCACCTGTTTCCCTATATAATCCATTACGAAAGCGAGAACTTAAAGAAAATTAAATACATTAAAGAATAGTAAAAATAATTTCCTTGAATCTGTATTTAAACGAATTTTATAACTTGTCAATCAATAGGACACCTTACTTAAAAAAATATTTATCAGTTTGATTATAATGGTAGCTATTAGTAATTCCTATTAATATTTTCATTACTAGTTGCACAGATATCAGAATGAAATGTAAAGATCATGAAAAATATTTTATTACACTTAATACCTTGTAAAAGTTACGTCTCAATTTCTTTCCATAGAGTTTCCCATCTAGTCACTACTTTTATACTTAGGTCAGATAAACCCCATGAGCATGAACCACCATTGATACAATTCTTTTTCTTGTGTACTTTATATACATATAATGTAAATTAAGAATTGTGGTTTAATGTTCGCCTTTTTCTCCTTCGCTTTCTCCCTAATTCATCCCAACTTTGTCGTAGTCGTTTTCCAGAGCTGCCGTATCTGGGTCTAGGCTCTAATCTGCTACCTTGATGAGTGCTGTATGCACATACAATTCCAGAACATTGATCCAACTATTACCATAATTATATGCAGAAAAGTGATCGGACAGCTCTCACTTTAGAATGCTATAACTCCGTTACCGTACACTTTTGTATATAGGTAAGTTGGGTTACATCGTCCTACTTTGGTCTCACGAATATGTGGTAGCTTTTGTAAAGTGTTTTAAAGACGCCTTGTATGTTTAATTTTTTCACGTGAGGAGGTACTACTACTTTCGTGCTTCTGAGAACTCGATTTTTACCATACCTTCATATGAAATAAATGCTGGGTTAGGGTTTTAATCTGTGAACGTCTCTCATTACAAGGCTCCCATGGGTGTCTCTTAACTTGCAATTTGCCCGAGGTAAATTTTATCCTTCTTTTCACTCTGTGGACCGATTGCTTATTGTATTTCCACAATTCATTCTGTTTCCGAGGATAACTTAGGACTGCGTAAGAATTAACATATCCGATCCACCCAATATTAAATGGTGTTAGAAGAAAATCGTTACACGTCGCTGATAACACATGGGTTGGCAGTTAATCAAGCTAACATCAAGTGCTCTTATCACCGCGACGATGATAACCCAAATGAATAGATTAACAAAAACCAAAATCGATACTCTGGATGAATTAATGTAAATAGAACGTTATGATAACGTACGAGTCCTTCCAAGTATTGACTAATAACGATCGATTGTCTAGTTAATCACTTGTGGCAATGGTTAACTGATTTTAAATGGGCGGGATCTAAGTTGCGGTTTTCTAAATATTCTTGTGTTATGGTTAATTAAGCATAAACATAAAAAGTTTACTACAACATAGGGTGATTTTGGTTTTCCTAAAGACGTACATCTTTGAGTTCAAGTCAAAGGGGACAATGCCATGCGGGACTTTGTAACAAGACGAATTTTGTGATACATGCTATACATCACCAGTGATAATTTGAACTGTCAGTGTCATCACCGCATACTATTTCGCATTATGGTAGCGTTTCTTCTTCTAGCGTTACTTTTAATAAATAAATTTTATTTTTCAATTAATTATATTCCATTTCCTTAAAAAAACTTAATTCATATTTGACTTTTGATTTATTTGTTTGATAAATGTTCATAATTAATAATGTCAACTTTTTGATGATTCTTATTCTGACATGACTTTCAGCAAACAAATCAGTTAAATTTAGATATTAAAGGTTTTTATAATTTTTTGAGATTATATTTGTGGTCTTAGGCGTAGCCAAGCAATGATGTTTGATGAATGAAAATTGAACGATGCTATTTTTTTGTTGACAAAGGATAACCATTAAAAATCTGCAAATAACTTTATTGTATGAAATAATATTATGTGTAAAAATCCCTTAATAGCAATAGGCCCCTTGCTTCATTACCTAGTCAATACATTCAGCTGAGAGTAATACTCCTTATTCAATAATCGTCATTCTCGCATCTGCTTTCTTGAATTGCGGTTCCATGCATCTAAATCTATCGCAGTTTTACGTTTGATACGCAGCGCGTCGAAATCGTTTTAACTCGAATGATAAGACCTGATGCTATTACTCTTCGCCTCCCTCTATTTTTCCAGAACCCATACCAACTTCTTCGTAGTCCTTTTCCAGAGCTGCTGTGTCTTCTCGCTCTTCTGAGAACTCGCCTTCTTCCATACCATCACCAATGCACGAACGTTCGTTTCGCATACATCAAATCAAGTTTATGGTCCAAACGCGCTCACACTTCTGCAATGGCAGTAGTATTCGAAAGCATACAAACAACTCTCTGTACTTTCGCCAAATCTCCACCAGAAACGACCGTTGGGGACTGGATACCATCTTGAAACCCATTTGGGCACCAATCCACGAATTGGATGGTACGTTTAGTTTTGATGGTGGCAATGGCAACCATTTGGTTAGCACGTTCGAACACTGAGTTAGTAATCTCTGCCACGGATAACTGTTCGTGGTAAGCTTTTTCGTCAGATACAACTGGAGCATATGTAACCAATGGAAAATGAATACGTGGATATGGAACGAGGTTCGTCTGGAAGGGGGTTATGTAGACTTTAAGCGCTCCATCGAAACGAAGCGACGCTGCTATTGAACTCACAATTTGCACCATCAATCTGTTTAAGTTAGTTTAAGTCGGACGTTCGATATCCAAGTTTCTTCTGCAAAATAATGTCGTAAATAGCTTCGTTGTTCACCATGAAAGCATAGTCTGAATGCTCAAGTATAGTATGCGTCTTTAGAATGCCGACTACTCCTGTGGAAATTTGTGGTGCTGGATGAATAGCATATTTCAACTTGGATTTCTTTCCGTAGTCTACGGAAAGCCTTTCCATCAATAGTGATACGAATCCGGAACCGGTACCACTAGCAAAAGAATGGAAAATCAAGGTTCTAAATCCACAATAATACCTCGCCGTACATGCTTTCTAGCTCCTGCCTCGTTGAAGAACGGATTGCAACGGTCATCATCTCCTTCAACTCTCTTATCAGATGGCATCTGCCCATCGGGTTGAATTCCATGCTCTAAAGTCTAAACAGTACAACTCCCAGCAAGTATTGCCCATTTGAATTCTGGCTTGACCGATATGAACGGAGATTACTTCACACTAGAACGCAAGATTCTGTATTACATTTTTGTATGTCAAAAGGCCCCTAGATAAAATGTTTTGTATTCGCAGGTTGAATTTTTAGGTAAGAAGGAAACTACTATGGAATGATAAATATGCATATCTAATTTACCATTTTTCTCAATATTTATTACACAAAAGGGAAAAATGCATATAAAATGAGAAACTGCAAAAAAACCCGTGTAAATTGATAAAACTTTCACTACATAAATAACATTTATTTTGTTTTAGTACCGTTTTATGAAGACACGGAAACTATTGTTCACCTGCAGTTAGGTTACTTAAATTCCTGGGCATCTACAAATGCAGTACTGTTAAATAGGCTGTTATATTAAACATACCTAATAATAGAAGAACGTAATGAGGATCTGCAAATAGAAGATGATAATACAATACCTGCTTGTGAGAACTACAAATATCTGGGAGTAGTGATCTCTAAAACAGGAAACACAAGTCAAGAAATTATATCAAGGATTGGCCAAAGTCGACAGGCAATAAAACAACTAAATTGTATATTGTGGTCAGAAAAAATTACACAGGAGACAAAGAAAAGAATATGGCATGCAGTTATAGAAACTATATTTACATATGGTGCTGAAACCTGGGAGATATCGAAGGCAAATGCAAAGAAAATAATGGCTGTAGAAATAGACTTCCTAAGAAGAAGTAGTAGAATTACTAAGATGGACCACATAAGAAATGAAGAGGTGAGAAGAAGGATGAATGTCGAGAAAACGGTGTTGGGTGAAATGGATAGGAAGAGACTTCTCTGGTACGGACAAGTCAGAACAATGCTACACGAAAGATGGCCCAAAAAGAGGTACGAATGGATTCTACCAGAAAGACGGAAACGAGGGAGACCAGCGCTAAAATGGAAAACCCAGGTGGAGGACATGGTGATAAATCCAAGATTGGATGGGAACACCTGGCAAGATCGAGATGAGTGGAGAGCAAGGGTGCGAGATATGGCTTAGGCTGTCAAAACTCGCATATACACTGCTCCACAAAATTATCGCATCACTCAATATTTATAGATTGCAACTATTTTTCCCCTGCTGGCGTTGGAACTACCACAGATAAGCAGAATGCATAGTAAGGGTGTACAGTGAGCAAAGTACGACCTAAGTTCAAAGAGATGCTTGAAAAACCTTATCCTAGAACTTCGCCAATCACTACCAAGGCACACCAGGGCTAGTTAGCCCAATACATTTTTTATGACCGTGTCATACTTGAAGAATCTTTATTCGACGATAACACGGTCCAGTTCAGAAAGACAACCTCTTCCACTTGTTGTCCTTCCAGTTGTATATTGACATCTGTTTGTACGTTTATCATTATCTTTGTTTTTGTTCAGCTTGAGGCCAACAATTCTAGAGTGACGGTTCAACTCCAGCATCATGTCTTGTAGCTCTTGAGGGTCGCTACTTATGAGTACGATGTCATCGGCGAACCTAAGGTGATGAAGGCGTTCGCCATCAATGTTAGTGCCTTTGTCCGTCCATTCCATCTCTCTAAAAATGCTATCAAGGGCAGATATTAATAGTTTGGGTGATATGGCGTCGCCTTGTCGTACTCTTCTCTCTATTGGGAAGTCATTGGTCTTTTCCCATAGAGTTAAGTGTATTGTTGCTACTACTTCTGCTATTAAAGTAACACCGCTTGAAAAATAGCGCTGGGTAATAATCTTTCCTTTAAAAATAGTATCATCAAGCATACTGCCGGTGAAAAAAAATCCGTCAAAAATGACAATTTATACCGGACGATACACGGGATAGTACTATTCGAAAAATAACCGATCCAAAATATATACTACATGAAATAGTTAATATTAAGTTATTAATTTAGAAGATTAATCGCAATATCATCTGATATGTACATTGGGTTGCGTATTTTTGGAATGATAGGCTCGGTAATAAGTTTGAGCCACTTGTTTAAATAACCGTGTTTGTTTATTTTGACCTAGAAAACACATCCTATTGCCCTAACTACATAAACTAATAAACTAAATAAAGGTTTTTATTTTCGATGTCACATAATACCAGTTTGTTTTGAACATCCTTTATTAATTACAAAATATACTCCACAAACAAACTGTCCAAATTTCTTTACATCCCCATACCTTATCACCAACTAAATACCTTTCTACCAAATACATTAACAACCGCGGTTTTTCAAATTGATACACTTATTGTATAAATTAACAGATTTGGAAATTATAATTATATTATTAATCTTCGCCTCCCTCTCCCTCCCCTTCTGCAGAATCCATGCCGACTTCTTCATAGTCCTTTTCTAGAGCCGCTGTGTCTTCTCGTGCTTCGGAAAACTCGCCTTCTTCCATACCCTCCCCTACATACCAATGCACGAACGCTCGTTTGGCGTACATCAAATCAAACTTGTGGTCCAAACGTGCCCATGCTTCCCCTATAGCAGTGGTATTGGACAGCATACAGACAGCTCTTTGTACTTTTGCTAGATCACCGCCCGGAACAACCGTAGGAGGTTGATAGTTAATACCAACTTTAAAACCAGTTGGACACCAGTCCACGAATTGGATGGTACGTTTGGTTTTGATAGTAGCAATGGCAACGCTTACGTCTTTTGGTACTACGTCTCCTCGATAGAGACAAACGCATGACATGTATTTACCGTGCCTAGGGTCGCATTTTACCATTTGGTTGGCTGGTTCAAATAACGCGTTGGTGATCTCGGACACCGTCAACTGCTCATGATAGGCCTTTTCAGCTGATACTATTGGTGCATATGTAGCCAATGGAAAGTGTATGCGTGGATACGGAACGAGATTAGTCTGAAAGTCCGTCATGTCGACTTTGAGCGCTCCGTCAAAACGGAGTGACGCTGTGATGGAGCTTATAATTTGTGCCATTAATCTGTTCAAGTTTGTGTAAGTTGGGCGTTCGATGTCCAGGTTTCTTCTGCAAATGTCATAAACAGCTTCGTTGTCCACAATAAAAGCACAGTCTGAGTGCTCAAGTGTAGTATGCGTGGTTAAAACAGAGTTGTATGGTTCGACTACAGCTGTAGCAATTTGTGGTGCTGGATAAATAGCATACTCCAGCTTGGATTTCTTTCCGTAGTCCACGGAAAGCCTTTCCATTAGTAATGATGTAAATCCAGACCCTGTACCACCACCAAACGAGTGAAAAACTACAAACCCTTGAAGTCCCGTACATTGATCTGCTAGTTTTCTTAACCGATCCAGCACTAGATCGACGATTTCCTTGCCGACAGTGTAATGGCCTCGAGCATAATTATTGGCAGCATCTTCTTTTCCAGTTATAAGTTGTTCTGGATGAAAAAGTTGGCGGTATGTGCCCGTACGAACTTCATCAATGACTGTAGGTTCTAAATCCACCATAACAGCCCGTGGTACGTGCTTTCCGGCTCCGGTTTCGCTGAAGAAAGTATTGAAGCTGTCATCACCTCCCCCAACTGACTTATCGGATGGCATCTGTCCATCGGGTTGGATTCCATGCTCTAAGCAATACAATTCCCAGCAAGCGTTGCCAATTTGAGTTCCGGCTTGGCCGACATGAATGGAGATTACTTCACGCTAGAAAGAAAGTGTCCTATAATACCTCTCACGGACATGTAAGGGCCGAGAAATTTTGTTTTTGTGCAGAAAATGCTAGTTTATTTTAGAAGCAAAATTAACAGCTAAAAGTAATTGTTGTGATTAACTTACCATTGTTCTTAAGATTTAATACCCACCGAAGAACCTATACGCGAAAGAATAAAAGAAAACGAGAAAAAAATGTGTTAATGAAAGCGAAATTTATACATTAAAAATAATAACTAATGTTACCAAGGTAGCGGTTAGTACATTTTCCAAAGCACTCTGCTCCCTTAATATTATCTGCAGTCTGAGCATTTCTATCGTTATTATTTATATGTTAATTCTTCCACGTGGGAACCTTTTAAACAGTGTCTCGTATTTCTCAAAAAAATATTGTAAACTGCTGAAAATGCCTACGCATTGAACACTATTTGAATAAAGCCATAGTGTCTTGATGCCCTTAACAGATTGTTAAAGCAGTTTTGCAGAGGTATTAAGACGCACTAACGGATTCAGCTGAGTTTTAACTATGAAAAGTAAAAATCCTACGAGAATAGGCCTGCCACTTACGTGGGATAGGTTAGAGTCGCTATATAGGTTATAAATTAATGAGAGCTATGAGAATATATTAAAATCGAGATAAGAAGACCTTTAAATGGGGGTTTCAGCTATAGAGTTGACCAAATCTTAATTAAACCAAAAAGAAAAAAAGTAACTGCTTCAACAACATTAATCAGTACAACTCCAAAACTTCCACAAAATTGTTTTTACCTTACACCTTATTTTCTAATATTTGCAGGCATCAAAAATGTATTCCAGAAAGAGAATTTCCCTATTCCGTTTCAGTCAAAAAAAAATTAGAAAATCTGCGGTCTAACACGAAAGATTCTATCCCCCAGGAACAGCAATCGAGGATTTACCAAAGCAAGTGCTCTACGTATCTCTGTCATTGCATCGGACACATTAAGCGGAAACTTTTCACAGGTACTGAAGAGCAACTAGCACACTTCAGGTTTAACAAATCTGCAAAATCCGCCGTTGCATCTCACATTCTAGAATCAAGACATGCGATCACTTTTAACAATTCCAAAGTTTTGAAAACAGTCCGCAAGCCACTTCAAGTAGATGCTTGGGAAAGTAGATTTATTAAGAAATATGACGGAATGATGATGATGCTGTTAGTTAGCTCCGAGCTTGTGAGTTCCTCAGGCGTTACTTTTTTGCGAGGTGTAATCCGTGATTCGTTTTTTAAATTCCAAGATATTCCCTCGGCTATAATTCATCAACAGCTGATGGAAGTGTATGGAGAAGGTGTGATGAACGAGGGGTTCGTGGGTAAATTGTGCCGGTTATTCAACGAAGGGAGAACAAACGTGCATGATGAAGCAAAACCTGGCGCCGCTCCGTCATCGGGAATTAAACTGTTGTTGATGCACACATTTGATCAAACAGGAGATTCATACATAAATAATAAGTTTCCCTAATGTTTCGTGTTCTGTTGTTTACAAAGTTGAGTACACAGTTTTACTAGAAAAAAATTTTGCGCAGGATGTGTCCCAAGAATGCTGACGCCAGAACACAAACAAGAGAATGGCTGCTTCTCGAGCATGTCTTGGTCGTTATCGTACAGAAGGAGATTAATTGTTGCACTTCAAGGTGATGGAAGCTAAGCCATAGGTGTCTCAATATATACCTGAAACTAAACGACTCTCGAATGGCACCATTTATTCTCCTACGGGCATTTTCAACCATGAAAGTTATGGCAACGGTTTTTTGGAACCAAAAAGCATTTTTCTGATTATCTGCCTTGAGGGGAACGCATAAATGCAAAAATTTTGATGGAAGGTTTTAGAATTTAGACAATCCTCTGTACAGTATGGATCTGACGCCATTTGACTTTTATCTCTTCCTATAATTAAAGAACTCGGGAAAACGCATGCAGAATACTGACGACGTCCATCAAATTGTCACTAGTTCAAGGAACAGGCAGCAGAGTTGTCCCATGGGAGGATCATCTAGCTCGTCTCCCTATCTCGAAAATGATTGATCTCAACGGGGCTTTTTGTTGAAAAATAGTTTAAGACATATTTTCATTGTAAAAATAAGGATTTTCAGTTACAACAAATTGAGATCAGGTTATGACTAAACATTGTTTACTTAAAATTGACGTTCGTACTTTTAACATTTAACATAACATTGTGTTATTTATGAACCTACATAAATCTTTGGCCCTGCTTTATAAGTTACTCGTAGTGCAGGACTAAATATCTACATTTTTAGATTGTTGCAAGCTCACTAATGTGAATATATAAAAAACAACTTTGGAAAATGCTTTATTAAGTGCATAAAACACCACTACTACCCAATTTCTTTGGATCCCGATACGTTGTCATCATGCAAATATATTCAGTCCCATCCTCCCTATCTATGATAAACTTCCTTTATCACAGCTGATACGGAATGGAGATTATGTATCAATACTAATCTTCACTGCCCTCCTCCTCGGCTTCTCCTGAATCCATTCCAACTTCTTCATAGTCCTTTTCGAAAGCTGCCGTGTCTTCTCGTGTTTCGGAAAACTCACCTTCTTCCATACCCTCACCTACATACCAATGTACGAACGCTCGTTTCGCATACATCAAATCAAACTTGTGGTCCAAACTCCCCCATGCTTCGCCTATAGCAGTGTTAGTTAATTCCAATTTTTGAAACCGGTTGGGCACTAGTCCACGAATTAGATGGTGCGTTTGGTTTTGATGGTGGCAATGGCAACACTTACGTCTTTGGGCATGACATCTTCTCGATAGAGGCAAACGCAAGCCATGTACTTCCCGTGGCGTGGATCACATTTCAACATCTGGTTTGCTGGTTCAAATAATGCGTTGGTTGTTTCAGCTATAGACAGCTGCTCATGGTATGCCTTTTCGGCAGATACCACTGGGGAATATGTGACCAACGCGAAATGGATGCGGGGATACGGTACTAAGTTCGTCTGGATTCGGCCATACTAACGTTCAAGGCGCCTTCAAACCGCAGCGAAGCAGTGATTGGACTTATCATTTGCGCGATCAATCTGTTTAGGTTAGTGGTGTAAGTTGGACGCTCTATGTCTAGATTTCTTATGCAAATGTCATAAACGGCTTCGTTGTCTAACATAAACGCACAATCTGAATGCTCAAGTGTGGTATGCGTGGTTAGAACGGTATTGTATGGTCCGACTACGGCCGTGGCAATTTGTGGTGCTGGATAAACTGCAAGTTCCAGTTTGGATTTTTTTTCCATAGTCCACGGAAAGTCTTTCCATCAATAGCGATGTAAATCCAGAACCGGTACCACCACCAAAGGAATGGAAGACTAAAAAGCCTTGAAGACTTGTGCATTGATCCGCTAGCTTCCTTAGACGATCAAGGACCAAATCAACGATTTCCTTGTAGACGATGTAATGGTCTCGGGCTTAATTATTAGCAACGTCTTTTTTTTTCCACTTATAAGTTGCTCTGCATGGAATAGTTGACGGTATGTGCCCGTATGAACTTCATCAACCACTGTAGGTTCTAAATCTATCATAACAGCTCGCGGTACATGCTTTCCAGCTCCTGTCTCGCTGAAGAACTTATTGAAACTGCCATCACCTCCTCCAACTGTCTTATCAGATAGCATCTGTCCATCAGGTTGGATTCCATGCTCTAAGCAATACAATTCCCAGCAAGCATTGCCGATTTGAGTTCCGGCTTGGCCAACATGTACGGAGATTACTTCGCGCTGAAAGACAACCTAATGAAAGATTTGCACATAATTAGAGACGAAGTTGAAATGACATAAGCTGCGTACTGTCAATTTTCAAACCTGAATTTAATTAATAAGGCAACTTTAGTTACTAATTCTATACTTACCATTTTTAAGAAAAATTTTCCACAAAAATAAAACCATCGCCTGAAAAAAAAAAACAAAAAAGGGAAGAAAAAGCAATTTAAAAAACGCGAAGTTTCAATTTATTTAGGTTAATGTTTGTTTTAGTGTTACCTGAGAACAAGTTTTTTTTGGAAAGTTTTATTGAGTGTCGTATGGATTTTTTTGCAGCTCTTGTCGATTGACTGAAATAGAAATATTCTGTGTGGATGTGACAGCCAGTATCGGTAATCCAGTGGTTGGCAGACTTGCATATAGACCCAAGGGTCGCGTATTCGAACAAGGCTAAGGTCGAAAGAGAAGTAAAGCTATAGGTCCCATGCCACTATGATTTGTGAGGATGTTGATTCTTGATTTGAAAGAGCAAGATCTAGGACGCGGATTTCCAAGCATCTCTAAGCACTGCAGCCACCATTGGCTTATTGTACACCCCAACTAAGAATTTTGCGTATCTGTGGCAATTCCAACTCCAGTAGTGATTTTTAACGTGTCACACATCGCAGTGGCATGGGACCTACGGCTTTATTTCTTATCCGACAGAACGTCCATTTTTAGATTTTTCCCCGCTAGAAAAACCTCACCAACTTCGGCCATATTCGACCCTGCGTCCCTTGAATCTAAAGGCAAATGCCGTAACCACTATACCCCCGAGGCCGACTGTGTCAAATATGGCTTGCGTGCAGAGAGATGCTTGAAAAACTCGCTCAAGCAAAATACAAATACAACCAACATGTTTGGAGAACCAAAACTAATAATAATAATAGGTTAGATTAGGTTAGGTTAGGTTAGCTTAGGTTAGATTAGGTTAGGTTAGCAAAATTTTACATTATCTAATTAGTACATAAATTAGAACATAAATTAGAACATGGTTTGGGACCCATATTCTTGACCAGTGCCAGAAATTCTTAAGCATGAGGTTTATAATGTTCGTTTTTCTCCAAATATAACGTCGCGTTCCATATTGGAATGTATGAAATTTTTAGTTTTCGAGAAGTTCTTGATAGTCCCAAAGTTAGAAATAAACCACAAAATCTAGTCAAGTGGAACTTGTAAATTGATGTGGTATTTGAATATGTCCGTTGAGAAGTTGATGTAGAAAGTAAGGATTCATACAGGATGTTTCCATTATATGTAAAACATTTAAGTAATTTAAGTATTCACATGTTTATTTTTTTTTTTTAATAAAAATTGAAGTAGAATGCTAAAAGTATTGACGCTTGCAAGAAGGAGAGCGCAAATGAAATTTAAAAAATAAAAATAATAATTAAGCAGTGTAGTAAAATGTTTTACTAAGTGTGTATTGGAAGTGTTCTCAGTTGTTCTCTTATCTGTAGTTATAATATTGAAACTAGTTTCTCGTTAAAAGTAGATAAAGCGAAGCGTAGACGTGAAATTTTTGCAGTACATTTTCTCTTAAAGCACTTCCCATACTTCTTCCGGACTTCCTTGAACTTCCTCGTCGTTCTAATCCTTTTAGAACCGTTTTATTTCTTCTCCCAAACAACCCCCGGCTTTCCCAAAAGCGGGCTTCCCGCTTATCTTCTTGAATTTTTTCTAATTTCTTTAAAACTTCATCCCTAATTACTTCCTTCAAGACTAATTCGGGAGACAACTTTATGACGTATCTAAAACTTCGTCTTTTGCAGGGGATTTGCCTCATACTGCCTTGGGACGCACTTCTGGTTTTGTACTTCCTCAACGTGTACACAAAAGTTAGCTACCGCGTGGTATTTATATCATAGTGCCAAACGGTATTTGACGTATACCAAAAGTTTAATACAATTACTTCTATTACTTTAAACTTGTCGTCGTTTCCCTCTACTTCTTGGTCTTCCCAAGTCTCTTATTTTGTAGGTTAGAACATCTCGCAGGGATGGATGAAAAACCACTTCCAAACAGTACTAAAATGTTAAACTTGTTTTAGGTATATAATGTTATATAAAAATAGTCTATATTTATATTAATAATTGAAAGAAACTCTTTTTAAGCACTCCTCGTTATATCTGCTCAAGCACATTAACCCGAGTAGTTACTTTTAATTGTGCATCCACCTGCGGAAATAAACTTAATTCAAATCTGACGTACAATGACGATAATTCGACCAACTTCATTCATAAATTACCAAGCTATTTCATGATTGGAATTTATTCGCATTAATGTTTTATCACTTGAACGTATTTATTGTGCGGATGCGACTCCATCTCGCCTTTTCCATTATTTTGTTCCCACGGAACAATGCAGTCTGGTTTAGATAATAAAACAAATCTTTTCCATTTTGTTCTGTGCTTATACTGAATAATTATGCTCCTTTGTTGCCCTTCGTGGGATTAATTTTAATGTCTTGTTTTTGTTGCAGGAAATTAGTAAAGAACTATCAACCCAAGAAGAAAGATGAAGAAGAGTATCAGTAAGTAAACTAAATAATTTAATTATAATCCCTACCTTACTTTCTTTTAATTAATATTATATCAAACGTAATACATTTTAATGTCGATGCACGAAGGAGTTATTATATAATTAACTTTTCCTTCTACGTTTTATTGTCTGTATTGTAAAATAAGTCCAGGAATTAAAGCCTTGTGCTTCACGAATCTGTTACGTTCCGTTTTGTAATGAAGTTGTTTGTCCACTTAAAGGTATTTTAGAGCCATGCTGTTCGTTTTTATATGGAGTTCTTTGTTTGCACACGGCTGTAATCTACCTACCACTTACTGATCAATGACACTTCGTGCACAAAGAACTTTGTATCACGCCAGCCACGCTCTCTAAAGAAAGACTTGCACACTAAAAACACAAGAATTTGATCGAAAATATCCTTGAGGAAATAACCGGAGCAGCTTCTGCTAATTCTAGGAAAATGTAAAACTCCCCACAAATACATTCCTTTTTAAGTTCTACAAAGTAAGCCTAAGGCTTTAGGTACAACTTCATATGTTTGATTGCGTTCTGGAGTAAATGAAAATTAGGTCCGATGCATATGTCACAAATGACAATTGGATCTAATAATGAAAATTTGGGATTTGCGTACAGCTGAATCATTGCAGCTTTGCGGGTGGCAAAAATCAGCTACTAATATTAGTATCTAGTAATTTTAAGCTTCATATTGGTAGTATTTTTTGACATATATCAAACTGACATTAACTTGTTAACTTTATTTGGATAAAATGACATCAGTACATCAGTGGCCTAAACAACTTTAAATATTAATTTAAAGACTAATTTTACGAATTCCTGCAATCGCTCCTTCTGATTTCTTGGCAATTATAACATAACCAAACTTTATAATGAAATCCATGAGCCCCCTCGCCCGCACTGCTACGATGGTTCTGTTGTAGCTGTAAAGTAGCAGCGCATTACAACGAAAAAACCACACATGTTACTATTCTACATAACAACTTATATAAGCATATAATACTCGCTTTCTTGCATTACGTGCATTAAAACTAATTTGCCTCCAGGAAATGACTGGCTAACCTGAAAGTGTTAATTACTCGTCGTAATAATCACCTTAGCAAGACTCTGGGATCTTGTTTTTCTAGAACGCGGTCGCTAATCCGGAATAAAGTGTGACAAAAGAAAAAAACAGCTCCTTATGTTTGAGTTTGCCGCCATAACCCAAACAATATTTAGTATTACAGCACCTGGAATTTTCTATGTAAATTACGATGTACATTTGGAGTCGAATTCCATATAAAATCTGCCCCGTCGTGTAATCGGATTTTAAATATCTAAGCCGTGTCATCGGTGCGCTGTACGACACATACGTCGCAACTAATTATATTCAGCTTTGCTAATTCGAAAAGCTTGTCATTGCATTACAACATTGTACTGCTATTACCCAGTCATGTAACTCGCCTCATAAATTATTGCCAACAACAAAAATGAGATTTAAGCCTACTGTAATAGACTTTCACCGAGTTATCTGCATATTATCCAAACCGCTCTACCCAGTCAAGGGAAGATTATGCAATGCTGCCGCAATTAAATTCGATTAAACCCTCTAGGACAAGTGGATGACTAGTCTAGGACAGAAGGTATTAATCGCAACAGAGTCGGATTAAATCAAATTGCAAGTCTAGACTGACGGTTCGAAACCCTCCTTGGTGCCTTCCTTATTATTATTTTTTGCTACTGTTTGCTGTCTGAGTAACTTCCTTTTCTGAATTAGTTTGACTTTATTGATTAAAGTTGAAACGATTTTGAAGCCGTTTCGAATTCTAGGTCCGCCGAATTTGTTTATAATAGCTGTCCATGCTAAAAGTTTTTGTATCAAAATTCGCATTGAAGTTAAAATTCCTCTTGGTAGTTGAAATTGTATTTAGTGTTTGAACACCATTTATTGGTAGTTTATTTAGAGAGAGGTTCTGAATTCAAAAACTAAAATATTAAAATATAGGAGCCGGGGGGCAGGGCTTGGGCATTTCTTTGCCCTTCAAGAGCCACCTGTAATGTTTATTTATTTTTTTTAACTATGTATATTATATTTTACACCAGAAATTCAGATTACGAATTTAAAATTTTGTATGAACACACGTATCGCGGTTACTTATAAATTAAGAGAAGCTGTCTTAGTTTTTTTTTTTATAATTCCGGTTACACCAGCTCTGAATTAACATTTCTGGTTTTGCAAATATCTGTAATATTTTTGGAATTATAACAGTATCCTACTTGCGTTAATATTCCAAACATAGATAGATTTCTGTGAGCCACCATGCGCCTAATGTTGTTGGGCATTCCATCTGCGTGTCTCATAAAGTAGCGAAAGAATTTTTAAAAAGCAGGTTATGAGTATAGGAATTACAACAAGAAAAAGTTGAGCTATAAATAGCTAAACCACTAACGTATTCCATGTTTGTGAAAACGTTATGAAATATGTAGGTGAAAGGTGCCCTTGATCGGATAAGTTATTCAATGCACGCATTTTTCTTTTTTTACGTTTGCATTGAATAATTTTGTTTTTCTACAACTTAAATGCAAAATAGAAATCGGAATTTTGTTACAGATTACTTAATATCATAATTTCACTTTTAAATGCCAATTAATCGGTTAACTGTTACTCCAATAACTTATTACGACGCACTTTTTATGATATTCCATGATTGAGTGGCCATAATCATCGCTCAAGCTTAAAACCGTAACCAATCCATAAATTTTTTGAATAGTCTTTTTGAAGTGAAACGTTATTCGTTTTCAAAAAAACCCATGTAGACCGAGAAAAAAGGTCCCCCTTATTTTCTCCAACCAAATATCCTCATCAATCGAATGGTTACAAAAACTCCCTCCAGCTGAACACAGATATTCTGAATTACCTATACTAACTAACTTCTAATATGGCAGAATAGTGCGATGGATTTGTGAAATAGATTTTATAATCAAACTTGCCAAACTGCTGTGCTCGTGCCGTAAACATGTATGGATTTTATCATATTTTCAGGTATAGTTCGTGTAAAGCCTTCAAATTATTGATGGACGAAGTAAACGACCTAGCCGGCCAACATGAAGTTGTTGCGGAAAATTTGCAAGCAAACGTCATAAAAGAATTACATGCTCTGGTCAAAGATCTGCGGGAAGAAAGAAAAGTTCGTACCTTATTTCCTTCAGTTACCTTTGAGACTTACATTTAATTTTGTTTCTTACAGAGGCAGTTATTAGAAGGATCAAAATTGACACAAGCGCTACAAAATCAAATAGAAGCTCTGCTCCGAGCGAAGAAGGCTTATGATAAGGCTTTCAAGGAGTCAGAGAAAGCCGTAGAAAATTTTCAAAAGGCTGATGCAGATTTCAATCTGTCCAGAGCCGAGGTAAGAATCGTAAAAAAAGCATTATTATAACATGAAAATGACTATACATAATTCATAAACAGGGAATCCCCCTAGGCTTTTAAATTTCTCATACATGTTATGTCTGTCAAAAACGGACCCCCCCCCCCC